>SNQJ01S0236419.1:0-10063 GCA_010110895.2 Picea sitchensis
CTCTATCTAGTGAAGGGTTTCTAAACACTCAACGGTCCAGTCATAGGTTCTCTTGACTCAATCTTTGAATTCTTGTGCCTTTTGTAACTATCGAGCCACTGAAATACATCTTCTCGGAATCAAATCTAGAAGATATTGTATTAGTTGCTTGTTGGTTCCGAGTAAAAGACAACACTTTTCACAATCCTCACACTTTTGTGTTGTAGCTCATGTTCTTTCAGAATAAATTCATCACACCTTCTTTCCCACCAATTCTCAATGTCAAAATTAAAGATGTGATGTGACATCTTCTAAAACTGATTAGACAGCTTCATGTCCTTGCAACATAACCATTTTTTGGTGCCAATTGTAGTCTAGTTGGTTAGGATACTCGACTCTCACCCGAGAGACTCAGGTTCAAGTCCCAGAAATGAAACCATTTTTCGATGCATAATTGGAGACCGGGGTTCTCGGAGGTTACCAACAAAGATACTATTGTAATCTAGTAGTGTTATCATATTAAACCTTCGAAAAGGGAAGGAGGTCTCACTCAAGGTGCAACTGAGACTTGTGTGTGATAAAGTGAGTCAGTGAGGATGCCTCACTAGATCTAACGCAATACAATACAAATTCATACTTGAATGCAAAAATATTATATCATTAGAACTCTAAACATGTATGTGCATTTGATAATCCATTTTATGCAACATAAATATAAGTGCATACATCACAAGAGCTTGTAGACAATATCACGACTATAAATTACATAAAGAAGGAAATATTGTGAATCACAGAGATCAAATATTCATACACATAATGACAAATTTGGTGCCCAAATAATCCTTCATGTTATTATCATATCACAACCCAACATACATAGAGTGTCTCTTCCACATCATGACTTATACAACATAATCAACAATTAGATACCCACCATGGACTCTTAGACTTTTGTGCAAACACATTTAATTCCCCATAATTCATTACAATAGCTTATCGTAGCATAATCAATGAAAATAATGGAAATATCTTGATGACCAAAGAAGAACGACAAGGAATATAGCAACAGTCGTATATATTTCTCGATAATAGAACAATATATTAGAATTAACTCGTCGAATTAACAATTAGGCAACCCTTTCCCATTACATATTCCCATATTTATGTCTTTTCCTCAAGTGTTTCTTGATTTCTTGAGTCCTATATTATATTTTCTTGATTTGACTTCCTCTCTGCATCCATTTGAGTCTTCTAGATCTTTCTACTTGCTAGTCCAACTGGCGCATGAATTGTTTATACTGTTGGTGCACCTGAATTTAGCTTTCTGCTCATCATAGATACTTTATGTCGCTTCTAGCCTTCTGTTGCATTGCTATGATTTTTCATAAAACGAAACATCCTCCTAAATGAAGGGCCCAATAGGCCCTAACCACAATATTTGACTCGTCCCAAGTCAACCTTCCACTGTTTTTTTGTGGTCTCCTTCAAACGAAGGGCCCAACAAGGGTTACAAGGGTGTCCAATTAGGTGAAATCCCTTGTATTTCTTATGTGTATTCTTCCTTATATGGAAGGATATAGGGATATCTCAGAAGTTTTAGAAGTGTCCCAAGAGGCTCAAAATGGCCTCGACAAATTTGAAAGGGACAAAATTCAAAATCCCCAAAGCTTAGAAAAATCGACATCATCACGAAGAGCACTTCGCAATATTTCCAACGGCGTAAACAATTCGTCAAATGGAGTTACAAATCGAAATATATTCGAGTCAAAGTTTTGGTCAACCTAGCCCAGTTAGTAGGGATGATTCAACATCTGTACTGCTAACGTCAACATCAGTACGAATGACGTCTTCATCCGTACAGTGTATGCGGCACACACAGAGGACAACACGTGTCATGTTGAAATTAGCATGGTGATGTGGCAGCACCAGAGGCTACCGTGTGTCACTCATTTTCGGCATTTCTAGGTCAATATGTGGACCAATGAGGAGGTTCCACGTGGAAGTCCATATAACCACGTGCCAGAACGTACAGGATGTGGCAGACACATGGAAATTCGTACAAGACGTGGCAGGCGACATGGAAAGCACAGTGGCAATGACATCAACATGATTATGTGGCCCAATGAACGCGTGCGACGTGGCATATTGATTTGGCACTTTGGGGTGCCAAATGGGTCAGTGGAAATATGACATGTGGCAGGTGATGCCACTTGGCACTACCTAAGAGAAGCCACATGGTCCTATCATAGGCTGACACATGGGCTAATAGCAAGGCAACACATGGCAGAGAAAGATAGGCAATGACTGTAATAGGTTCAGCCAATGGTCAGTCACCACGTGGCCTAGTCAGGGGACACCACGTGGCAGTGGGAAAATTCCCAATGAGGGCCCGTACCCAAATTTTCAAAAATAAAAAGAGGCCCACCAAATCTGGCGAAGGTCCCGCCAAATATGGTGGTTGACCCTCAGTATCATCCAACTCCAACAAATCTAAACAAGACTCCAAACTTGGCAGCGGTTTCAAACCATATATATATGTTGTTATAAATAGAAGCTTAAAAGGGGAGGCCCGTGGGCTCAACCCCGGGACCTCCCCCAACCAAACGCCTTACATAGCATCCACCAACCATTGAGCCAAATGGCTCTGTTGGGTAGCCTGCCCAACATTAAACTTAAAGGTTGAGTTTTCCCATGGATGGGGGGAGATGCATGCCCAGCCCATACGAATCCGTACCAGGCATGAATTCCAATGCAGAGTATAGTGTATTAATTGCATAGCTTTGCATGCATATCAAGGCAAAGGTCCAAATAAGGATTGAAGGTGAGAGTATCTGATAGAGACGATTTGATAGACGTTTTTTGGTAATTCAATGACATGAGTCCAATGGAAAAGTTTGTTTCAGCATCAGAGACTCTGATCAGTAGGCTAAATTATGAAGAAACCAATGTAATAATGCTTTTCATTATGTTGTTTTGTCATTAAATTTTGCAGCATAGTATGCTTGATACAGGTCTGAAGGAGCATGGAGAGGCTGTAGCAGGACAACAAGACTAACGTATTCCTTCTATTTCTTCTTTTCTTATCTTCTTGCACATAAACAGTTTAGCTATATGTGACAGAGAATTTATGGCACTTGGATGATAAGTGGCCAATGAAGCAGTCAAGAATCTCGTAGTTTTGGGATCTTTGTATTGGGTTGAATCTATGCTTGGATTTGAGCAGCAGATCTAAGTCATTATATGGCTCCATAATGATGGGGGGCATTTATTATTCTTCCTCTTTTTCTATATTGAATATGTGGGAATGATGTCCATATCAGTATCATGGATGCCTCATGAGCATGAGAACTTGTGAAGCTTGTAAACATTTCTGATCACATTCCAATCTCTTGTTGTCATCACCAAAAAGGGACTTTGGCCTTACAAATTGTAAATGAGAGACATCATTACAATGAGGAGAATAAAGAGGTCAAGCTTTGGAGCATGACCCGGAGACGTAGCCCACATCAGGTGAAATCTGTTATCAAGGGAAGTGTCATATCTATTATGTGTATTATGTTCTTATGTTTCTTTTCCATGAATTTCCATACATATAATATTAAATGAAAGCATGACATATAACACATAATGAAGCTAAAGAGGCTTTTATTCACTTTGGATTCAAGCCTATAAAGACTTCAAATATACCTTTAATTGCAATCCATTCAAGTAAAACGATCTATAACTAACCCTTTGGAGGAGTGACATGATCAAACAGTTATTGGAAACTAATTGACCCTCGGGTTTGGATCACTTCCCCTACCACAAATTTACCCCCTAATCAACGCACCATTATGTTATTTATAGACGTCGAAATATGTACCTAGCCTAAAAAAATTCTCTAAAATTATCATCTTAGGAAAATGATTTGAAACCATTTGCAGGGTTCTTTTATGTTCAAAATAGAATATTCAAAGTATAAATAATAGAATATACCAATATTTATAGTAGACATAATAGATTATAATAGAAATAGGTAATTGTAGAAGAACCGGAATACCAAAAATAGAAATATTTTGTTGATGAAAGGAATGTTCACTTTTCTCTTTGAGGGGGTAACCTCTAGATGAGTAGAGATCCAATTATATATATACTTCACAAGACATGATATTACCTTGCTTCTACTTTACTACACAGTTTTCTATCTAACATCCTAAGAACTTTATAGTGAAGGAACTTTCTAGTAAGTGGAACCTTCTAGTAAGCCTTCTTACAATTATCACTTTCACACTATATCTGCTACATGGGCCTTATTTAATAGACATGGCCTCAATACATACCAACCTATATGTTTACTTAAGGGGGTTAGGGTAGGACCCTAACAAAAAATATATGTTTAAGCGTATAAATTATGTGTTTTATCCTTATAAATCACATGTTCAAATATGAAGGGGTAGGCTAAATTGACTTTAATGCACATCCCTTGTCCCATGTTAAACAACTTAGAGGTATCAACATCAATAAAATTGGTGATGTCAAATTATAAGATGCTGGTACAATTTTGATTAAATACCACCTAATTCAATATTCAACGAAGCTAGTTGAGTTTGAATTGAATATAAATATATTTTGAGTTGAAACAATATAATATGTTTTTTGTCATGGTTGACATTAAGCTAGGAAATATGTCGGATAATATTTGCAATTCATGATGTAAAGAATTATATTGTACATGGTATCAATCATGGTGTTGTGAAGTATGGATGACACATCCATGTATACTACAAAATTGAATTCAACATGAAAAATCCTATTTAACATGATAAATCGTGATAAAATGAATCTATTACTAAGACTCAATTACATATACGTAATAAATATTGCTAAATTATATTCACATAGTCGTTGACTTGTCATATGTATTTATCCATAAACTATATTAGTAGTTTTGTTAGTAATTTATATATACACTTAAACTACAATACAATTGCTCAAATTTGTTAGTATTTATCTTTAAAAAATGTTGTGACTAACGTTTTTTGTCATGTAGTCACAAATTAGCAAGTTTGTACTTGTGACAAGATAGATCAACTTGTGGGAGGCATAAATTTCTTATACAAACTCCAATTGAGATGATCTTTGTACCATTGGAAAGCTCTCAATGTTTATAATAGCATGGAGAGACCGACACCTTGTTCATAAAGGTTTGACCCCAAAATGTTCCATCTAATGCCTCAAATGGACTCTGTAATTTTTTGGACCCAAAATCACCAAAATGGGACTTGCCCCTAAGATGGACCCTACAAGCCAATAGATCTAATTTTTCCACCTAAAAAGTACCAAAATAGATGGAAAATTATGTAGTGATCCATTTCAAATCACTTGCAATTATAGGTACCTCACGGTTATTTAATGTTAGTGGAGATTTTATAGAAATCCTTCATCATTGTTCAAGTAATATGTATATATTGATAGTTTTAGTTGGGAAGGCATAACTCTTTGTGTCATTTTAGTGTTTGGCCCCTTATTTATCCCATAATCACTGAGATGTATGGTGTTTGTAGTATACTCGAGCATGTATGTTAAAGTGATATGACACAAGATGTAGGTGTCATTGTCCTTGACCTAGTGTGCTCCATGATCCATAAGGATTCATCTCAAGAATTGTATGACCATATGCATGTAGGTAAATATTGGTAATTAAAGTTTTGAGTATTTTTTGTAGGTAATTTAAGACTTTGATGTCAAATTTGTTTTAGAAGTAAATGAAATCAATGTATTATTTCATAGTGAATGTGATCTTACCATTATTTAGTTTGCACCTATCTTTGGAATGTTGGTTCTACTTCAGAAAAAATGGGCTATTGTTTGATATATATATATATATATATATATATATTTAGGTTGTTGGTTCACTAACCTCTATCCCATGTCCCACCAATGCCCAATCAAGGTCCCTTGGCTTCACTAATATAGCACAAATATCGATAGGGCATCTCTATTATGTCATTGGGATGTCAATCAGATGTTACACAAGTGTCCCACTTCCATCCAATAGATGTTCAAGCTACATCAACAATGTTAGGGGACGTCGGTTAAGCATCAGTGAACCAACACCAACAAGCATATATGAAGCACATGTGGCATCAATAAGAATGCTAAAGAAGCTACCTCATGGCACTTTTATTTCATGTAAGGGCATCAATAAAGAATCTAATGGACAATTCCTTCATGCATATGTCAAGAAAGCAATGCAATCTTCTCCATGTTAAAAAAAATTAGTTAATTATGATGTTTTTTTGAAAAAAAAAATAGTTTCAATCCAATGCAAAATTTATACCCAACTCTAATAGTGATTTGTGACTATTGGTACATGAGAAAATTATGTCTCTTTTTTGTTGCATGGCAATTGATCATATCATTGACATATTTATGAATCCATTGACATAAGCTAGGTATGTAAAACTTCAATCTATATTTCAATGGATTCGTGAAGTTGAAATTAGGGTAGGTGTACAAAAATAATTCCACTTAAATATTTAGAGAGTTGTGTTAGTTTAGGGGGTGTTGGAATAGTGCCTTCATCCCATCTCTGAATCCTTTGGAGTTGATCGAAGTAACCACGGCTGACAATTGAAGGTCCACAGGGGGGTCCAATGGATAGTCCACTAGTTAAGCCAACTAAAAGTAGTTCCCAACTAGGTGGATTATTGTGTAAGTGGAAGCAACAAAATAGGGGATCTTGATGCACATAAGATAATCAAAGTTGACTATGTCTTTCTTATTTTATGGGTGTTATTTATGGTTTAGGTTATATGTAGATGATCATGTGGATTGGTCTATCATTATTGAATGATGTATTGATTGTTCATTCCATACATTGAACTATAATCACTTGTGCTTCAATGCTATATCAATGTCTATCAACACTGGCTCTTCTGGGTATTCATTACTCTTCACTTATATATTTCCCTTATTCTCCATCACTAACCAAAATGTACATGACATTTGAGTGCTATAATGGACCAAAACCCTTATAAATCCCATCACAATATATCCACAATTTGTTCCTTATTAGTGAACTAAACTAAAACATGAAAGAGTTTTTAGTAAAGTTGTGGATTTAAGGACAATGCCATGTGGCATTTAAAATTCCCAAACTCAATGACAAATAACAACTTAAGGAAATGCTCACTCCACAAAATACCTTAGAAGATCTCCTCCCTTTATACATTATATGTAGAATAATATTACTCAATACAAAATCTAGTGTAAAAATAAAAATAACGTTTAGAAAAAACTTTTGGAAAATAATTTATATTGTAATAAATTAGTATTTTTAATGAAAACTGTCTAAAATCAATATAAACAAGTGTTGCATGGTAGCGTAGTCCATTCCAGGCTGGACGCGGAGTAAACGCGTGGGTAGCAATTTGCAATACATGTGGTATTCCTGAATTAGTTTTATTTGAAATTTATAAAAAAATATTAATGTTTGGTACATAACCAATGCAACCCAACAATTACAAAGTGGCGTGTAGGTGAAGTTGTAGGTTCATTTTATTTAACAGTTATGTCATATACAGTTTGCAATGAACAATTCCATCATATACATGAGACTGAGTAATTTATACAATATTATAACATTGTATGAAGATTTTGATGTCGAGGGTGTTCGATGATATACTTTTTGCGCCAAACAGTTCTGTGATATACATTTAACAATTCCATCATATACATGAGACAATAATTTATAGAATAGTATAACATTGTATGAACCGAGCTACCCTGAGGGGAAACCAGCTCAGCTAGCTGACCGCTTCATAACTGAAGTGTAGACTGTTACTAATGCAAAAAGAGTTCAAAACTGTGGCCCGTTGATGCAGGAGCATCTACGACTTCATCAAGCGAGCCAGCGTCGAGGAAAGAGAAGAATAGCTAGACAGCACCAGCGCATACCTTTTTGAGTTTCTTTGAAAATATTGTTGCGCCGTCGTTTGAATGAATGCATTCATATGAAGCGCACTTACAATGTAATGTAGATAAGAAGGCATTTAACAGTTTTACATGTTGGTAGATAGGGTTAGCTGTAGATTAGACAGTTTCATTTCCAGGAGGGAAAACGAATATAGGCACCCTCCTTGTGTAATTGAGGATTATTCAGCATTAGCATAGAAGAGCAAGATAGAGAGCAGAGCAGAGAGTTGTGAAGAAACCCCATGTACAGACATTGAATTAATAGGAAAACTTTGATTCAATTTCATGGATGTGTCTGATCTCTGTGTGTTGTTGATATTATGTTGTTGCATATTTGCTTCTTTATATTCTTATCTTCTATATGCTGCGTATGTGATCGCATATCAGGTTCGAAACCTGAGAGAATGAGGGAATAAGTTCTAGTTGTTTCACTGTTCGAACCAGGAGATTCCTGCATAGAGTGCAGTCGAATTCCTCCGCATAGAGTGCGTCAAGGAGGTTCAACAGTGAATTCCTTATTCTCGTCGACCAGAGTTGTGTTGGGTTATTTTAGCCATGCAGGTGAGTGTAGGTCGGATTGAAGTCTCAGTAGCAGGTCTGAGAAGGGTAAGTCCGGGGTTACGGCGACTGTGGAAGTGCAGGACCTGGAAGACTTCAAGCACCATTGGGAGTGGTTGAAGTTCGAGCACAGGGAGCGTGTTCGAGAGATCTCTGAAGGAGTCAGAGGAACTAAGCCCAGGGGGGACAGTACCTTTGCTTCGCTCACACAGGACGAAGGTGGTGAAGCGGAGAACTCTTCAAGAGGAAGAGAATCGACGACCTGAAATTATTGTGGAGAGTCGAGAAATCCCGCAGACCGTTAGATCGCGGAGGAATTGCGAGGGGGTTAACTCGTAGGTGTACAAGAGACTTCGTTTGTCATCGAACATCGGCATATCGGGGTTGGTGAGTTCAAGAGTTGCATGCACGTAGAAATCGCGAGTTGCGATTCCCCGATTTAATCGGAGCCATCGACCATCGGAGGGACAGGTGGCACGAGATCCCGAGACATCGGGACTCGGAACTTCGGCATTTTCAAAGTCGAAGGGAGCATAGAGAAACAGTGAATCCTCGAGTTGCGACGGTTCCCACGGAGACGGAGCGGAGTACAACACGTGGCATCACACCTTGGCATTCGGGGGTTTGAAAGGTAAGGGGATCACGACCCTTCACCTGCCGACTTCCTGATAGGGAAATCTCCGATACATAGAGGTGTTGACTGTTGATATCGGGGATCGGGATTCGGAGTTTCATATTGCATGGGAGGTGCACACAGGGTTCGCGAGTCCGCGAAACCCGATTTCCCGACTAGTGAAGGGGAGATCGCCGAGAAGAGCACTGTGGGTAAAAGACTCCCGAGGGAGTTGGAAGAGTTGTTAACTCTTTGGACCGAGTCATTGAAGGTCCTGGTGAGAGCGACGGTGCCATCGAGGGCACGTTGACGTCAAGTGGTATCAGAGCGGGAGTGTATTTGTTTTCTGAAGCAGAGACAGAAGAAACATAATGCCGCCCAGAAAAGAAAGGCAGTCACCTGATCGTGAGGATAGGGATGCCCGAAGAAGGGGTAGGCCAGCAGGTAATGCTGAGATGGAGTGAGAGATGAGAGATCTCCGAGCCAGACTTGAAGAAATAGAGACCACCCAGAGACGTGGTGCTGGTACAGCAGAGTTCAGTGATCCTGAGATTGAAGAGGAAGCTGGACATGCTGAAGAAGAAGTCACGGCAGAAGACGCGTCAATTGAGAGGTTGATTAGAGCCATTTCGAGGATGAGCTCGAAGATGAAGATGGACATTCCCGTCTATGAGGGAAGTCTAGATGCAGAAGAATTGTTGGATTGGATCCGAGCATTGGACACCTACTTCGATTACGAAGATATCAAAGAGGACAAGAAGGTAAGGCATGTCGTCACGAAGCTGAAGGGACATGCAGCCTTATGGTGGGACGAGCTGCAGGCAGATAGGCGTTCCAAAGGAAAACAGAAGATCAAAAGTTGGGATCGGATGATCGCCAAGATGAAGGCGAAGTTCATTCCGAGGGATTACCAGATCACACTGTTCAGGCGCATGCAGAACCTGAGACAGAAGTTGA
>SNQJ01S0236421.1:0-13030 GCA_010110895.2 Picea sitchensis
ATTATAAAATTACTTCATTAAATTATTGGATTTATTATATTTTGGTAAATGGGAAATTTGATTTCTTTTGGATTGATTTGCATTTAGTAATATTGGATTTTGTGACCTACCCAATTTAGACTTAGTTAATGGATTAGATAGATTTCATATGAATAAATGTGGGTAGGTGGGGGGAATATTGTTTTATTATAGTTGACCTTCCTAGGGAGGCTAGGAAGATAGTGGTAGAGAAGGAATAAAGGGGACTTTGGGAAAAGGAGAAGGTCTTGTAGGATTTGGGAAAAATATTTTGTTTTTGAAGGAAATGAGATCCATTGGAAGTGAAAAACCATGAACACTATGAACCACGAGAGATAGTGAATATGATTTTGAGATACTGGTGGGATGGGTATTGTTCTTGAGCTTTGGGTTTGGAGGGCTAGGAAAAAATGGGGTTTCCTAGAGCTAGAGATATGGAGAGGTTGTTCTTAGCTGGATGGGAAGTAAATCTAGTATGAACAATCCAATTTGTAGAGGAGGGAAACTAATCTACAAGGAGCTACACCACCATACTAAATGAATTCTAATTAGATTTATTCATCATCAATAGATATCAATTGTTAAATTGTTATTAGTTGCTAAATGATTTTTTCTAATCTACTAAAAATATAGATGAATTATGTTCTTAGTTAAAAATAAATAGAAATAGTAATTAAAGTAAATAAGTTTGCACAAAACAGAAATTATTTTGATTACAACAAAAATATTTGATTTAGATCTGAATATTACAATAGAATAATTACACAGGTTCATAACCATATCTAAATTATAATAGAATGTCCACTATTAGATAATAAAAAATTAGTACACAAGTCCATATAAATCTTAGGTCTATAATAAGGGTCTTACAATACAAGTTTGTGATTCTTCTAATCATATTTCAGTGCCTAAGTCTACCCAAATCTTTGAACTCACTATCAAACTCTTGTGAGGCCCTTCATTTTCGAAATTAGAAGATTGACAATGATCATTGTTCCATCATTCAAAACCCCTTGTACACTTTTCCAAAAACACTAACTCCTAACAAGTTGGTGTCATAAATTGATGATATCCCCATAGGAAATTATTTGGTGTCCCATGTCAAAATAGAATTTTCATACTAATTAGAGATCATGGACCAATTGGATGTTAAAACATAGATCAATATAGCCATTAAGATGGGGAGAATATGATTTGTTGGATCAATCTATGTCAGGGCCTGCTGTGACCAATTATCTAAATACAAATTCATACTAATGCATGCTAAATAAACACAATTTTACCTAGCGACACATTAGAATAGAAGAGTTGATTAAATAAAACTATCCTATGTCTAAATATCCGCAAACAATGGCAGCAAGAGACATTTTCTAATGAAATGAGAGCCAGTCCTAAAGCATTTACGTTAGAATTGCACCAGAATTGGTTCAAGCACACATGTAAATGAGACTAAGCCTTCTATATGAAATAGGGTCAACAAGCTGAAGAGCACAAACATAGCAGGGGAGGAAAATTTGCAATAATACTACAATGAGTTCCATCCCCTTCCCATGGGAGTTCCTCTAAGGCAGAGAGCACTAATGTTAAGGAAGAGAGAATAATTAGGATGAATGGGAGGTGATGGTGGGGATCCCTCATATACACGGAAGCCAACATATGTATTATCACACACAGCAAAGAAAAAGACTTCCTTTAATCAATAAAAGTTAACTTGAAATTTCTGAGAAAACCAAGAAAATGATACAAAAGAAATGGAGATCGACAACATCAATGAAGTGTCTACATGGGTAGTAATTGAAATGGTTGAAAAGTTGGTGTTAGATTCTGGGAGAGAGTTATTACATGAGGAGCCAATTGTATTTGAAGAGAAATCCTTGAGAGGTACATCACACCAGTATAATAAAGAGAAAAAGTTACAGAGGATAAGAGAAATTAATAATTATAGAACAAGAAGTCCAACTAAAAAATGGAATTCAAAGGTTGACGCTATAGGATTAGGACCCTCTGTAATTCTCAAATTACACTTGACCATTGGTGATGCCCTTTCCCATTCAATTATAGAGAAAGAATTGGAAAAATTTAGACTGAAGAAGAGGATAAGCGAGTTGGAAGATGTTTTGAGTCCCAGACGATTATTTGTTGAACCCTTGTTTATTGTTGTTCTAGAACCAATTCCTTAAGGAACACCTAGGACATATTGTAAAGTTAAGAATGTTTCCAAGTTGTTAATTGGCATCATAACATATGTTGTGAAGAACATAAGTAAACGACTGAACATAATTTTGGAAGCATGGGAGGTTAGTATGAATTTAAGTGACTTAGTGCACATAATTTCTTCTCTTATGGATTATCATCAACAAGACCTAGAAATTACGAACATTTTTATAAAAAAATTGTAAGTACATTTATAGAAAAAGTGTCAATTATGAACAGGATCATGATAAAGCAATAGAATCTACCTTCCAAGAGAAAAATAAACATATAAGGGCTATGTTGGGATTTTTAATTACCTTTCTAATTTCGAGAAAATAGTTATAAATATGCATTTAATTATCAATCTGGGATTAGGTAATAAAATTTCAAAAGTTACTATACTTGTATATGTAGGATTCTTACTCTATTCTTCCACTATATTTATATTTATTTGTAGTATCAACGATTAATTTTTCCAGGAGAGTATAGATAGTTCACAAATTTTTAGCAAGGTTCTACAAAATGCAGGAAATAAATCCACACATGCTAAAAAGAAAGTAAATTAAGCTAATCCAACTGGCCTGGAATCACTTAGCATTGTAACCCCTACGATTTGAATGTGGTAGAAGTGCATGAATTGAAATCTATCTAGTTTGTAGAAAATAAAATTCTAACTAATTGCTGAGAAAGGGGAAATACAGTCCTTGAGAATTGATCGTGTTATCCACTCGCTCCAACAAGCCTATAATCATTACACTTTAATCTAATTTATTTAATAAAAAGAAAAAACCCAATCTGGGAAATCCCATGTGTGATTTATTGGGTGGTTAAATTTACAACTCTTGAAAGAAATTGAGCACACAAAATCAGGACAAGAAGTTTGTGAGGAGGAAAAGGCCTTAAGCCATTTTCACAATATTGTATTAATTGTAATGATACAATTATATAATACAATATTGAAACCACCTCAATTGTTCTCATCCACACCTCATTGAGGAGAGAAAGGTGGGAGGAGGAAAGTGGGACTCTAGAAACACACTTAGGATAGCGACTATATCCTAGTATGTGAAATAAACAAAGGTGGTATACTTGGGGCTATGATTGTGTATAGGTGGAGGAGGATAACATTCCTCCCCAATCACTTAAGTGGGACAATAATGCCATGTATGATAAGCTTAATCAATTCCAAGTCTTCATTTTGAAACTCTTGATTTGAGCCTCGATGAAGATCTACCTAAAAGCAGATCAAATACGGATGATGTGGCTTATGGAAAAGGAAATCTCATGTAATCATGAGCCAAATACCTACAATTTTGTTCATTGAGTGTGAACTCTGTCCTGATGAGAGCGAAGAAAAGAGAAGTGAATCAACTATAATTTTGATACATCCTTGAAAATTCTTGACAACTCAATCAATGCCAAGTTATAATGCATAAGGATCCTATTGTCCTCTGCTAGGTCCAATTACCATCTAGGCGAACCAAATGTCACATCATTTCTCTCAAAATCAAACATCCCAGCAGCAACAGTTCAATTTCATTCATTGAACCATAATGCATAAAATTCCATCTACTAACACTTTGTCTTTAGGTGACCAACTCTATGACAATGTCCTAAGCCATGTCGATCTTTTTTTGAACGATAATTCTTCCCAAGATATGACAAACATCTTGGAAATATCACTTTGACTTTGTTATTTTACTTCTTCACATTTTTTGTTGTTATGTGCATCTTTGGAGGACTCATCTTTGGAATATTCCCACATATTATGGTATGCTTGTGCATCATATATTAGGTATTTTGTATCACAAATTGTATCGATCATTTTACATTATATCTTGCTGTGTCACTGGCTGCATCAACACTTGTTGCAGGCTGTTTGCATCACTTGTTGCATCGACCATTTGGATAAGATCCTATGTAGCACATGTTCCATCAATCTTCCCTATTAGATCCCACATTGTCACAACTTGCATCAACTTTTTATTTTTTTGTAGATGTTGCATCAGTAACATCAATGATTTGATTATGTTTTTCTCTTAACTTTATCTAAAGTGCATCAATCAATTGATCCTTCATTTCTATTTCATATTGAAGATTATTTGTTGAATGTATTGTATCAACTATGTGATCAATTATGTTTTCATTTTGAATTAAATTCAACTCAAGTGTTTCAATAAATTTATCTTTCATATCAATTCGATCATGTAATTAAAGTTTTTATTGTTGATTAATTGGGTTGGCTATCATTGACCCTTGAAGAAAGTCCAATTAATTAGTCTGGTAGCACAATGGTTTGGGTAATGGACCCAAGTTTGTTTGATGGATAATGGTATGAGTTTTGATATATTTTTAGGTAACACTATTCTAGATGAATGGTACATGTTTATTCAAATCCGTTGGTATGTGGAGCGTCAAATAGCGCTCACGGTTAGAGAGTTATGGCCATGTGAAATTAGAGAACCCTCGCTGGAGTCATCTAGAAGCCCAAAGGGTCAAAGTGGTCAAAGTGGTTGCAAAGAATAGAAATTATTTAAATATGCGTTAGAGTGATATGAGTGTACTATAAGTCAAAGTGGATACAAAATAGAATTGTGAAAATAGTAAAAGTTAATGGATAAATTACTAAGTGGACAAATGGTTAGAAGTGGGTTAGCCCTAAAATAAGGAAAGTGGGTTAAAGATGGTTTAGAAGGTAATTTAAATAATAAAGGGAAAGGATGAGTGATGAGTGTATTATGAGTCAAAGTGGATACAAAGAAATTGTTTAAATGTAGAGATTAATGGAGAAATCACTAAGTGTACAAGTGGTTAGTAAATAATAAAGTTAATGGAGAAATCACTAAGTGTACAAGTGGTTAGAAGAGGGTTAGCCCTAAAATAAGGAAAGTGGGTTAAAATGGTTAGAAGGTAACCCCTTGAGGAAGCTACATGAAAGTATAAATAAGAGGCAAGGGTGTCTCATTTTTAATCACACTTGAGCATATTGATTATATATAAGTGACTGAGGTAACCAAAGAATATCTAAGCTGAATTTCAGAGGGAAGGTAAAGTAAAGAAGGTGGAAATTCAAGGGAGGATAAATTCCTTTGATGATGCTTTCTAAGGTATGTTATTTACAGGTCATCTCACCATTTTCGCAATAAATTGTTTTCTAGAATGATTCAGACCGTGAACTTGGGAGGATGTTGAGGAAACATATCTAAGTAGTTGTGATAACAATTTCATCTTGTGGGTCATTTATTTTTGTAGTTACACCCCATGGAAAATAGGGTTTGTGGCTAGTCCCGAAACTAGTCTAAAACAGGTGTTTCGGGTAAAAACGTCATAACTTATTCATAACATATACAAATTCAGTAAGAAAAAATGTATTGGTTAGAGTACACTCTATAGTATTATGTGTAAAATTTTTAGATCCATACAACAAATATTCCATGCGGGGCACACTCTACAAGTTATCTCTCTAGAATAAGCCAAAATTCAATAAGGTATGTCGTTTTTGCTATAACTCCTTTTTTGAGAGGATCCAAGTAGTGAAACCTAGAGGAATTGCATAAAAGACACTGAAGAAAACTGTGTACTATTTTCAGATCTTTATTCATTACAGGTACATATTTATGATTATTGCAAGTTAGGGTTGTTGACTAATCCAAAATTAGTCATGTGAGACTAAAGTAAAGCGTGATGAAAATGCTAGTCTCTTGTTGTTAAAGTTAAGGAAGGTTTGCAAGTATGTGATCATATACACCAGATCTATTAGCGAGTTACAAATCAGATCGGGATGATGAAATTGATGAGGCATTTTGGTTGAGGTACATGTTGCGTACATGGTTGAGACAAGTAGTTGATGAGTTGGCACATGCATGAGGTGTATAGTTGATGATGTTGGTACATATTGATGAGTCATAGTTTATGTGTATTTGATGCATGATTGGTACATATTTGGTGCATGGTTTATGCACTCATTGATGGTATAGGTCGAGGTACATGTTGGTGCATGGTTGATGCACTTGTTTATGGTATAGGTTGATTACAAGTTGTTTGGTACAGGTTGTTACAGGTTGGTTGGTTGCAGGTTAGTGGTACAGGTTGTTTTTTTTTTTACTAAAATGGTTATGGACCTTTTAAATTAACTTCTGGCTAAATGGCTGCCAGCGGCCTTATATTCAAAATTTCAGCTCCAGTGGATACTGCTTGTCCAGTGATATAGGGCCTGGTCATACTAACCAGTCCCTTTACATCAGTTCTGGAATTCATGGAACAGAGACAGGAAATTTCATAATTTTGGCTGCTAGATAGAGAAAAAGAGGTTTGGACAGTATGAAACAATATCAAAGTGAAAGCAGTCAGCTGGAACTTGCATCCATTCTGAGTGGCTCTTCTTTTGGTTAGACAGATACCCTGCACAACAAGAGAGTTCTGGGATAACCTGGTCGTATCCTTCTTATCCAACATCGAGATTTGTTGATAGCACGAAGAGGGAAAGTGCTTCCCAACATAGGTCCTTCTTCTCCCTCTATTATTCAGAGTCTCACCTATTTCTTCAGGATCCTTGCCCTGGACGTTTGTCTCCCTGGAGGACTGTGATTGGATGTTCTTCATGTGTCTATCATGATGCCTCTGTCCTGATTCTAGCACGACCCTACACATGTCTTCTCTCAACTACCTCATACCTTCGCACCTACACTTTGGTTTCCTTCCTGGCAATTTTCAGACTTCTGCATTTTTTGATAGGAGATCTCCTAATGATTCCTTCTCCCCAGACTCTAAGGGATTGGTTCATGATTTTCAACTCCATTTACGTTGATGACTCCCTTGCCCAAGGAGGTGCCTCTATTCTCTTGATGGTCTGCCAACTGATTAAGATTCCTAAGGATGTGGTAGAACTTCACCTCTTCGAATTCTTTCATCTGGTCTATAACCTTCTTATAATAGTGACCTAGGCCCATGTTTTTGGGAGCCTTCCTTTGATTGAGAGCATGGATACAGATTCTAGAGTCCCCTATGATAGCCAATTTCAAGATTGATAACCTTCTAGCCTGAGCCAGCCCCTGCCAGATTGCTAATATTTCAGTTGTATTATTGGTGTTCTGACCCAGTCCCCAGGTAAAGTTGAGCACAATTTTCCCTGAAATGTCAAGAAGGACCCCTCCACTTCCCGTGGGACCGGGATTTCCTTTCGAGGCCCCATCCACCTAAAGGATATGCTTCTCCAAAGAAGATCTCCACTTTATCAACTCTTGTTCCTCCAGCCTAATTTCCCAAGGGGAGTAGTGTTTGGAAATTTTCTTGGTTCTGGCCAGGAGGGAGGGATTAAGCTCATGGAACTAGACATATTCATCTTTGTTAGGGGTTACTTTGTTGGTGATATTAGTTTTTGAAGCTACCAGATCACCCAGAATCACTTTCACTTTGAGTGCAGTTTGGGCCGGCGTCCCTGCTATATCCCTGAAGATCCTGTTGTTTTGTTCCAACCACAGTTTCTAGCAAACTACTTTCGGCACTCACATCCAGCATTTCTTTAGCAGGTTCAATTTGGTAAAAGAGAAGGGAGCCAAATCGACCCAGGAGGTAAACAAAGAGGTAACTGAAGAAGGCAGGGCACATTCAACTGGCCAAGAATGAGATTCCAAAGTTCCAGAGCAAAGGGGTAGAGGAGAAAGAGGTGGATAGAGGTTTCAACATGACAAGCACAGAGAGGGCATCGAGAGGGCCCTTCCCAACCTCTTTTTGAGAGGTTTTCCCAAGATAGGATACTGTTGTGTAGTAGGGACCAGCAGAAGAGATCTATTTTGGGAAGGGAGGGATGAATCCAGAGATTTCTCCACACCGAGGATCAGGGGCTACCCAAGGAATTGCCTATAGGGCTGCAAAACCAACAGTAGCTAAGTAACATCCAGACAAAGAGCCCCAACCTCTTTTGTACTTTTCCCTGGCCAAGGAGGGGGAGCACCCTTGAAGAGCATCCAGGAGGGTTCGAGCTTCAGTTTCTAAATGTTGTGGATAGTCCCCCAAATCCCACTTATGCCAAGAGCTGCCCTAGTTCCAAGCTGAGAGGTCCCACAGGGTGACTTTGCTATTAGAATGGAGCCAACTTTTGATGTTTTCCAGCCCTTCCAAAAAACTTAAAGGGGTCTGTCCTAAAATAGAGTCTTCCCAAAACTTGATTTTTTTTCCATTCCCCGGGATCCAAGAAAGCTTTGAAGTAATCAAATCAAGAGCCTTAAGGCAGAGAGAAAGGATGGGAGAGCCTTTTATAGTCAAGGGGGGGCGATCAAGGCACCGTTCTTTGTGACCACAGAAGTATTTAGTCCTGAGAGATTTGGAGCTCCAAGTGGTTTTACCTCTTATCATTTTCCAGAGAATCTTACCTCCCATGGCCAGATTCTGAGTGGCCACATCTCTGACTTGTAGCCCACCTTCCATCCTGGGGGCTTTAACCTTATCCCAGCTGATTAGGTGCATTTTTTTCCCCTCGTTCCTTCCCCCTTCCCATAGGAATTTTCTCAATATGCTATCTATGTCTCTCACAATTCCTCTCAGGGCAAGGAGAATGGAGGCCTGGTAGATAGGAAGAGAGGTGAGAACAGAGTTTATGAGGATTAATTTCCCATCATTGTTCAGCCAGGTTGCTCCCCAGGCCAAGATCTTGGCTTTCATATTGTCCAACAAAGGTAGCCACAGGCTACTTCTGGGGGTTGCTTTGACTAGCAGGGTTCTTAGATATTTAATGGACTCCCACGTTGAAGTTCCTTCTATTTCCAGCACCCTGGAAATACCAATCATTTCTATAGGAGGGCAGTTCCAGCCATAAATTTTACTCTTCCTCAAACTGATTTCGCTGCCTGAAATTTCAGTGTAGTCATCCAATTCTTTCTTGAGTGCTCTTGCGGTGGGCAGGTTGGCTTGGCCCAGAAGGAGCGTATCATCGACAAATTGAGCATGATTAATTCTCTCAACTCTAGGAGAAATTGAGAGGCCAATTAAGGTGCGTTGTTGTAGGCTCTTATTCAGCTGAAAACTTAGCATAGACGCTTGTATGGCATAGACCAGGGGGGACAGCGGGCAACCCTGTCTAATTCCCCTTGAGGCTTGGAAAAAATCAGTCGGTCTGCCATTGACCAGGGGGGTGATCCACGGCCCTGCTATACAGGCCCTAATCCAACGAACCAATTGGGGGTGAAATCCCATCTTGAGCATCACAACAAAAAGGAAATTCAGCCGGACTCTGTCAAAGGAATTCGCCAGATCCAGTTTAACTAACATTCCTTTCTACTTCCTTTGATAGCTTGAGTGGATAGCCTCTTGCACAAGGATAATATTGTCCTAGATTTGTCTCCCCTGGATGAATCCCCCTTGGTTCTTCGGGATGATCTTGGGGAGGACTTTTTTTATTCTGCTTGCTATTACTTTGGTGATGATTTTGTACCCCGTATTGCAAAGCGATATAGGATGGAATATTGAAAAGATTTGGGCACCTTTCTCTTTGGGGATTAAAGCTAGAAAGGAGGAGTTGGTGCTCCCTCCAATTTTTCTACAGTTCTGATATTTCCTCACCATTTTGACTAGATCTTTTTGGATGATATCCCAACAGGCTATATAGAATCTGGTCGTGAATCCATCAGGCCCGGGGGCTTTATCCGGGTTCATTTATTGGAGAGCTTTGCTAATCTCCTCAGTCGTGATAGGGGTTGTCAACCAACGGTTGTCGTCTTCATTTATCAGCTTGGGGACCACCATGAGAGGATAGAGATCCGAACTAGGAGGGGCATCCAACTCTTCAGTAAACAAATTTCTATAGAAGGAGTGGGCTGCAAGTTTGATCTCCTCAAATTTTTTGAAGGTTTTCCCTTGAAATTGGATCTCTATGATTGAGTTATGATTTTTTCGGGATTATGCCTGCTTGTGGAAGAAATAAGTATTTTTATCTCCTGCTTGAAGCCAGAGACTTCTTGATTTTACTCACAAGTACTCTTCCTCTCTTATAAGAGCTTTGTGAAGCTTCTTTTGAAGCTCCAACTCGTCGTTCAACATCGTTGGGATGACAGGGGCAGACTCCATATGAAGCTGGTGATTCTCCAGGGCCATTTGGGATTTTTTCCCTTCCTGCAAAGGGGAGGGCAAGTTCTTTTCCCAGTTTTTGCGATCCACTTTGAGCATTCTCAGTTTCTCTTCCCAAATGAAGAAAAGTGAACCCGATACACTATTCTTCTAGGACTCTAATACCAGCTCGAGGAAGCCTTCCAAGGAGACCCATAGAGGGCTGAAGCAAAAGGGGATCGGACCCAGATTTTCTCCAGGGGTCAGGGAAAGGGAGATGGGCTTATGATCCGAGGTGCAGGCTTACAGGATTTCAGATGAGGCGAAAAGGCCGAGGGTTAAAAAGGAAGAGTGAACCAGGAAGCTGTCTAAGCGGGCTGTAATGTGCCCCGGTCCCTCTCTTTTGTTGTTCCAGGTGAATTTGCCTTTACTAGGTTTGATATCCTCCATATCCCAATCCAACATAATGTCTTCAACCCACTCCCATGCAAGGTCTCTTACGGGGGTTCCTCCTTTTTTTCCAGAGAGGGCTAGGGTGACATTCAGATCTCCAACAAGAATAAGATTCTCATGATGGTTAGTAGAAAGGAAATTATTCAGAGATTCCCAACAATCTTTTTTTTCCGATAAAAGAACCAGAGCATAAATATTAAAGATGCTAACCTGATGTCCTGATTCGTGGTGCAACAACTTCGTGAACGACCAATGGATGGTTTTATGTTCTTCGATCAAGTCTAGCGTTGAGGAGTTCTATAAGGTGGCTAGACCTCCTGAAGCTCCCCTGGTGCTTACAGCTCTACATGCTCCTTTTTTCCAGAAATTTTTACTAGCCTGGAAGGTCTCAGGCTCCTCCATCTTCATCTCCTGGATCAGAAGTACATCCGAGGAACTCATTCTGACTAGATCTTTGACAGCTTCTTCTTTTAGTTTACTTCCCAACCCTCTGTAGTTCCAGAAGACGTAAAGCATTAAGAACCAGAGGGGGGGGGGGTGGCTCCTTTCAAAGCCTTACCTTTTTTTGAGGATCTGGTTTCTATCATATCCGGGATGGCATGCTGAAATCCTGCAGTTATGTCCCTGTATGATTTCTCCTCCATTTTTTTCCTCTCTAGTTTCCTTCCTCTATGGGCCTTCTCAGGGGTTCCAATAGGACTGCTAGTCTCCGTGGCCCCCTCATCTGTATCTGCACCCATTTCGGAGCCTAAAGGGATGTTCTCCTCATCCGACTTCATGGGTTCATCTGTTGGAGGGGTTTCATTGACCAGAATCAGATTTTCTAGGGCTGGCGGGGACTGAGAGACTATAACGATTGGCTCTTTCACAGTTTCCTTTGGCTTTTCAGTACCTTCTTTCGGAGGTTCATTCTGAGGGTTTGGTTTTGAAGATGATGGTTGGCTTGCCTGCTATGGCCTCGGGTCTTTGGATTTAGGTCCTGGTTTTCTTTTCTTGACCTTTTTCCAGCCCTCAACATCTTCCTTTTTTGGGCTTTGGTTCTTTGGGAAATTCCTCTAGAAGTGTCCGTGCTCTTGACAGGTTCTGCACTTTAAGGGCAGGTGTTCATAATCAAGTTTCTGGTAGTGAGACCAGTTGCCCACAGTAAGATTCAACGCCTCCTGGAGCCCTGCCTCAAGATCCACTTCAACACATATCCTAGCGCAGTTGTAGATGGACTTGTTGTCTGCCTTATCAATGAATTTCCCTATTCCATTCCCTATCTTTTGCAGAGCTTCATAGTTCCAGTAGTGAACTGGAAAGTTGGGGAGCCTGACCCATACAGGTACCTCCTTTGGCAATTCCACCGTGGGATCGAAGCCTGGGGTCCAACGGTTCAGATACATCCCCTGGGTTCCCATAAAGTATGGTCCATTTCTGAAAATGAGATCCTTATCTTCCTTGTTTATAAACTCGAAGAGAAAAAAGCCACTACTCAAAGGGTAGCAGGTAACTCCTTGCTTAAGATGGGGCTTCCAATTCCTTTGGACCCAAGCATCGGTGGTTTTTGCTGAGGGCCAAAGTCCCATAAACTGGCCTACCATCCCTCTCTTAGAGAGAGCTAGGGCTATCTTGACCGATTGCATCTCCGGCAGGGCAATTTCTGGGATTTCATCTATCTTTTTTATGAATTTTGGAACAGTAGAAGGGAGCTTGCGCTTGCCTCCACTGGCGACCAGCTTTCTGAATGCAAACGCTTCTGAAATCGGGGGGGAGGGGACGAATCCCCACCCCCAGGGGCAGCCATGGCCGGCTCTGGCTGCAAATACGAACCCTAGGTACTCTCCACGAACCCTATTGCTCTATCACTCTTAACAAAATTTTATAGTGGTACAGATTGTTACAGTGGTATATCTCACAGTGATAGTGTGATAGTGGTTCCATCATTCTACTTCTATGTCATGGTGATTGGACAGGGCAAGGACATATGGTTGTAGCCACCTTCCGGTTGTAGCCAGAGACCATAGGGGTTGTAGCATCCTTCTGGTTGTAGCTAGAGAATTGGGGAGTTGGATTTTTCCTCATGTTGTAGCCTAAGAAAATAGGGGGTTGGAGCCTCCTTCCAGTTTCAGATGGAAAAAAAATGAAGTTTGTGCTTCCAATGAATGTAATTCTTAAAGACATATAATAGAAAGCATTTTGTGGTTTTCTCCCACTTTGGGTTTCCACGTAAAAACACTGGTGTACTATGTATGTGTATGATTACTCATTTGTTCATTTTTTATTTACTCTACAACTATTGGATGATAATGCTACGTTGATATAACACTTGCATTTTGTGGTTGAA
>SNQJ01S0236422.1:0-13824 GCA_010110895.2 Picea sitchensis
ATTATTGAAATAATTTATTTTGTATTCACTTTGAATTATAATACACTCATTACTTCACTTTATTATTTACCTTTTAAAATCTCTTAAACCATTTTGACTACTTTGACCTTTTTGGGCTTCTAGATGACATATGAGGGTCCTCCAACTTCGTAAGGCCATAAATCTCAAACCGTGAGGAGTTGTGTGACGTTCCATATACCACCAGAAATGGAATGACATGTAATATCCATATAGAATATTATTATCTAAAAATATATCATAACTCATACCTTTATCCATCAAACAAACTTGGTTCCATTACCCAAACCTAGGGTCTCCAACTTCTCATGGCCATAACTCTCTAATCGTGAGGAGTTATGTGACGTTCCACATACCACCGAAAATGGAATGAAAAGAAATATACATCTAGGATTTCATTATTCCACCATAAGGGGACCACTTCGGAGTTCATCCATCTTTACTTCTTGTCAACCATGACAAGACAATAATGAGTCATCTTTACATCAAACAAACTTGGGTCCATTACCCAAAACTTTGTGTTGTGGGGCTTTCTTCAAGGGTTGACATCAATGACAACCAATATTAATCAACAATTACTTTGGGAATAATATTGGTTGTACTTTGTAACCCAATTTATCTTAATATAAATTATTTGAGGTTGTTCTATCGTTATCGTTTTTTGAGTTGCTCATGTATCGGTCTATCAAAGTTCTCTTGTGCATGCAGATCATTTTCTTTTAAATTTTATGTGATCAGATATATTTAGCCATGTTATGATGGATGTGAGGAAGTTTTGTTTATTTTATTTAAATGTATGAATGTGTGTGTTTCTTGGTCCATTCTCCGGAACTCTCCTTTTAAAATAAAAATAAAAATATTTTCCATTTTTTGTTATATCTATTTTACCTTCCTTTGATGGACTTCTTTAAAAGTCCCACATTTTATAAATCTCAGATAGAGGAGTATCACCTCTATAAAAACACAGTAGGATTTTCATCCTCGTGAGGTTGTCATTTCGGTCCTAACAGATTCAAACGTCAACATTTCTGGCAACCATACTGGGGACATGAACTGAAAATTTGGAACCTGACCCAAAATTTTTCTTGAATATATGAATTTACCCCAGGGTAATCATCCCCATTTGGAAATTGGATTAAACAATAAACGAAGCATCTTACACCAGTTGTATAATATGGTAATATCAACAACCCAAACTCGAGAAGAGTTAGAAGGGTCATGGAAGACTTTAGTCCAAGAAGAAGAAAGAGAAATCCTATGGAGATAGAGGAGGGAATAACAACAAGAACGAAGAAATCAAAGATTATCTAGAGCAGCACAAGAACAAGGTCAAGATCGAAGTTGAACAAATACAAAGGACCCATCACCATGTGTAAAAGTAAGCAAATATCTGAAAAGTCTGACCTTGAATCCTCCTCAAAAATGGCAACGAGAGATGAACAACCCTAAAATGAGCATCATGAGGAGAGACAAGGAGGTGAAAGAGATGCTGCAAGAAACCAAGGAATCCTAGGTTTTGAAAATAGAAGGAGGGTAAGATATTCCCCTCTTAATCTCATAGGTGAGAAACATGAGCTCCCTATTCTCCCTAAGGGCACTTTGAAGGAATTTTCCGAAGATGGGGCAATCAATGAAAAGAGGCATTTGCACTTATTTCTTGGCGTTTGTGACTTTCACCAGGTGGAATATGATGATGTCATGGTGAGGTTGTTCTTGCAAACCTTGTCAGAAAGAGCTTATGAATGGTATACTATGTTTCCCAGTAGATCCATTCGCTCATTTAATGACCTTGAAGCTATGTTCCTAACCATGTTTCCTCCTCCAATTGCCTACCTTACCCTCCTCACAAACTTCACCCAGCTTCGGTTGATAAAGAATGAAAGGATAAGAGATTTTAACTTCAGGTTCAATAAGACCTTGAGTAGAATCCCATAAGACAAAAGACCAAATGACCTGGTCATTCTTGGTTGTTACAAGAATGAAATTCCCCCAAATGTGAAGTATGCCATCAGAACATTTCAGATGGACACTCTGGAGGAGGCAATGACTAAGGCCACTGAGATGGAAGAAATTATGATTAAGACAGGTGTTGACCCTAATATTATACTAGGAAGAGTACAAAGGAATATGGAAGGATTGAGTATTGATAATCAAGGAGTGTTCGTCTCGAGAAAGAATGAATAATTCAAACCTAGGCCGGCTCTGAATCAAATGGCGGGAAGAGGATTTTTTAAAGGAATCATACCTGATGTAAAGTTTGATCCTGTGGCGGTGTAGGAAATTAAGAAAAGAATTGAAATTGCACAGATGAGTAGAACCATCAAACATATCCAGAACGAAATAATCAGACTGTGAAGGGGAGATAATTACATGCCAAACCTAAGAATATTGATTCTTGAACAAAGGAGGAACCCTCCTCCCAAAAACAGAGTCAGGTTCGAGAATACTGATGACCCACAGAGACCAAGGGTTCCTAGACATCCTAGTCCAAACGTTGTTGTTCTGGATGATGTCTATGATGAGAAATTGATCAAGAAAGAGGATTATTACTTACCTGATGAAAGCTCTGAGACAGTGAAAATGGACAAATGCGAGGCATCCATGTATATATGTGGAGAGGGAGACAACAATCCTAACTCGTAATAAAACATCACCCAGAAAAGAGGGTTTGTAAATAGACCAAAGAATAAAGGTGACTCAGACAAAGAAAAACAAAAAGAAAAAGAGAAGGAAAAACCAGATGAAAAAGTGTCGAATGAAAAAGTGATAGATGGAACCAAAAGGCAACAAATGGTGTCAAGCTCTACTCAAATGACATATAATGTCATGAAGGAACTAAGTAAGTTGAGGATAACTCTACCATTTATGGAAGTAGTAAATATTCCTCAATAGAGGTAGAACATATTGAAGTTGTTGGATGATCCATCAGAAAGAAATGAAGTGGTCATTACCATTCCAAAACAGAGCCAGAACCCGTCAAACGCCAAGCTGAGAGGAAAAATTCCTCTCTTCTACATTTCGATTGAAAACCATGATGTTGCATTACATAAATTTTTAGTTGATACTGGTGTTAAAAATAATATAATGTTGCTCGTAGTCATGAAAGCATTGGGCATGAGTTTCTCTAAATATTATGAAACGGGTGAAAGCATATATGCAATCGATTCTAGAAAAGTGTCGGCGTACGGAGAAATCAAAGATTTTTATTCTTGGATTTCAGCAACCCCCCGTATCATCACAGTTTTTAACATTATTGTGGTAGACCCTCCCCCAACATATGGGGGTGTGCTGAGAAGAGATTGGACCTCCATGATCGGTGGATATATAATGAACGATGACAATTGTATGATGCTACCAGGTAAGGAGGGAGCAATGATTAAATTTCCTCGTGAACCCATAAAACATTTCTCCTTCAAGAAGAAAGATAATGAATTGATGGAAGATTATATAGATGTTGGGATATGAAACTATGTTATCTTGGATGAAGAGCACAACAGAATTCTAGAACAAGTTCAGGACTCGGAAATCCCATAAGGTTTGTTCGAAGGCTACTGGAGAATTTCATTTGATGGAGCTTGTTCTAAATCTGGGAACGGAGTTGGAATTGTTCTCATAAGTCCAAATAAGACGATCCATCACTATACTATAAGACTGGAGTTCTCATGCACAAATAATGAGGAAGAATATGAATCTTTGATCTAGGGGATGATCCTCGCACAAGAAATGTAAATACCACATATCATTGTGACTAGAGATTCATAATTGGTCATCAACCAGGTTACTCAAAAGTACAAAATCAAAAAGGAAAGACTTAATTTGTATTTCAGAAGAGTTAATGAGATGATGGAATATTTCATCTCCTTCAACATCGCTTTCATTCCAATGGACAAGAATCATAAGGATGATTCACTAGCCTTGACAGCCTCATTATCAAACCCAAATGATGTCCTAAGTAAAAATTATTTCTAGGTAGAAATAGATTTTTGACCTTCCATGCCCGATAACATTGAGTACTTACAAGTTTTTGAGAATGATGAACAATTGGAAGATTTTATGTTGAACAATGATGATGCAGAAGACAATATCTCAATTTTCATCCTGAAATATTGTATCCAAGCTGAATCATTTTTTACAAAAGATGATCATGCCAAGAATCTTGATGAAGAGGTTTCAGTCCGAAAGGTGAAAGAAACAAGAAAAGTCAATATTGGAATGGAAAAATTCCCAAAATATGTCAACTTGGGGGTTGATTGCACCCCCAAATAGGTTAATCAATATGTTTCCTTATTCAAAGAATATATTGATGTATTCGCTTGGAACTATGATGATTAGAAGGCCTATGACAAAACAATATTCCAGCACATCGTCCCTTTGAGAGAAGAAGCTAAACCAATGAAGCAAAAAATAAGAATGACGAATCCAAAGTTAAAGCCTTTGGTAAAAATTTATTTGGAGAAGTTGAAGTAGGCAGGGATAATTTATCCCATCATACATTCAGACTGGCTTTCAAATCCAGTGATTTTCAGGAAGAAGACCGAGGAAATCTGAATGTGCGTTGACTTCAGAGACCTTAACAAAGAAAGCATAAAAGATAATTTTCCATTGCCCAACATGGACTTCTTATTACAACAAGTTATTGGATTTGCATGCATGTCTATGTTGGATGGATTTTCTGGATATAATCAGGTTTTAGTAGCTGAGGAAGATAGAGAAAAGACAACATTTATCACACCGTGGGAAACATATGCATATGCTAAAATGCCCTTTAGTTTGAAGAATGTTGGAGCAACTTTCCAAAGGGCCATGGATCATGCGTTCAATGGCTTAATAGGAAAATTTATGGATGAATATCAATATGAATTGACGGTGCATTCAAACAAAAGGGAGGATCACATCCATCACTTAAGAAAGGTTTTTTAACGATGTAGATTATACGATGTCTCTCTGAACCCGAAGAAATGCTTGTTCGTTGTGACTCAAGGCAAGTTGTTGGGACACATTGTATGCAAGGAAGGGATTTACATAGATCCTGAAAGAATTAAAGAAATCAATGAACTCAATCCCCCTACATCTAAGAAGGGAGCCCAATCATTCTTCGGTAAAATCAATTTTGTCTGAAGGTTTGTCCCTAATTATGCAAGCATCGTGAAGCCTATAAATTTGTTGCTGAAAAAGGAGCAGAGATTCGAATGGACAACAGATACTTAGGAAGCATTCAACAATATCAAAGGGGAAATCACCACATCTCCCGCCCTCATTAGTCCATATTTTCATAGAGATTCTATTATATATTTATTTGCTACAGAGGCGGTCGTTGCATCCATCCTCACTCAGAAAATAGCAACAGAGAAGAACTCCCAATAGGTTTTATGAGAAAAACCCTACATGACTATGAGTTAATATATTCAGACCTCGAGAAGTAAGCTTTGGCTCTTGTAAAATATGTAGCACGCTTTTGGACGTATATCTTAAACTCCCATGTCATAGATTATGTTCCCTCTTCACTAGTCAAGATGCTTCTAAATCAACAGTTGAGAGAAGGGAAGTGGGATAACTGGATAGAAAAAGTTCAATAATATGATCTCGAGATCAAACCCTTAAAGAAAATCAAAGGACAAGGTCTATGCAAGCTCATCACAAATGGGGACTCAGTTGATGGGATGATTTCAATATCAGTCAGGGAACCATTAGCTGATTCAGAATGGTATGGAGATATCATATTATACTTAAGGTCTAGAAAATTTCCTGTCACAATGAATCCCAAGGAGTGAAGGACACTCAAGATGAAGGTGAACCAATATGTGTTGATTGCTGACATACTTTTTAGACAAAATTTTGATGGTATACTACTGAGGTGTGTCGATGACAATCAATCCAAAGGATCGATCAAAGAATTCCATGAGGGAATATGTGGAAGACACTTTTCACCTACTACAACCACCCACAGATTAATTAGAGAGGGATTTTATTGTCCTTCCATATTCATGGATTCATATGCCGCAATAAGAAAATGTTTTTCATGTCAGCAGTTCTCAGGGAAAATGAAGAAAGTTGTGATTCCTTTGCAGTCAATTGTGGTAGAAAAACCATTTTCCCAGTGGGTACTTGATGTTGTTAGGTTGATTAATCCAAAATATAGCAAGGGGCATATATATATTCTGAAATTTATGGATTATTTAATGAAATGGCCAGAAGCGATGGCACTAAAGAAGGTTGATGCTGAAGAATTGATTAAATTCCTCAAAGACAACATTATGTTAAGATTTGATGTCCCTAACAAATTCATCATAGATAACGGTTTGATCTTCAATGAATCAAAGTTCACAGAGTTTTACAGACAATATGGGATCATCATGGGTCAATCATCGAATTATTATCCACAAGGAAATGGCCTTGTTGAATCCACGAACAAAAAACTTGTACAAATACTAAAGAAAACCATTGATAGCAACCAAAAGAATTGGCATATGAAGCTGACAGAAGCATTATGGGAAATCAGAACAACCCCGAAGGATAGAACCGGGATGTCTCCACATCTAATGGTTTATGGGCGTTGGTACAAGGGTAAACCCAGGGTTCAATGCTACAAAAACGCACCAACAAAACCCTAACTACCGGCCCTTTCGGCAACACCTGCGAAGAAGATGAAGTCTCACCTGAGGTAGAGGAAGGGGTGGTTGTAGGACTCGGGTGTCTGCAACCTTAGCTGGGACACAAATCTGTGATTATAATACTTAATATAGCACTTAACATCATTAGTTTGTCATTATTTAACCAATATCTACTCCGTAGAGAAAACAAATCATCGAAGCATTCACCCTGATCTAAAGTATTTAAGCACTTAGCATAAAGAATTGGATCAGATCTAGCAGATTCAAGCACTAAGCACATTCACTTATATCAGATCTAACATCCAGATTCATCATAAGCACAAAGCATAAACAGATCTATCTATCTATCTATATCAAGCACTTAGCAAATAACACATAGATACATCAGAACATCGCACAGATAAGAATAACAAAATATTTACGTTGTTCACCCCCACCCTGGGGCTACATCCACCAACTCTTCTTCTTTATTAGCTTCAATCAGTCATCTACATGCATAGAGCCACAAAAACCCTACTTTGCATAGGACAAGAGATCTATGCGCACCTTTCCAGATCCTCCTTTCCCGAGCTAGGTCTAGCACAAAGCCTTTCACAGTCTGTTACAACCCCTTGCACTTAGCTCTACAGTTTCTTATAATATGCACATAGCATCTACAAATAATAATTGCACTTGGCACTTAGCTTATCGGTCTTACATCACATAGATGCCCATTTTTTCCCTTACATTGCCTAGACATCTATTTATATTTTACAAAATAGGCCTAAACATGGGTAAACCCATGGGCCGACATCCCATTCCCATTACATATTCCCAAATCCCAAAAAGGACCCAAAAAGGGGTCGAGATCCCGTGATCTCTGATTCCTCTTGCGCTCTATCATCGACAGGCTGTCGAAGTCCCAAAATAGGTCAACATGACCAAGAATCTCCCAAAACTTGGTCAAGGGCCAACATGCCCCCAACACTCACCTGTGATTCATCCCGATTCACTTTGGTCTGACTAATTATGATTTGAATGCCTCAAGCTTGGCTCGAGCTTCTTCGACTTGTTTTTGTGCTACAGCCTCCTGTTCAGTGAACTCTTCTAGACGTTGTTCAGTTGTAGTGACAACCTTCTCTAGCTCTGCTCCTTGGCCTTCTACCTGTGTAAACACTTGATAGGCCTTTTCTTGTACGGGTTGGAGCCTTTGAGTTAGTTCCATAACTCTACTCTGGATAGTATGGATTTCCTACTGGGTGGTTCGGTTCTCTTGGGAGTGCTTAATTCTTTCCACAGCTGACAGGGACTTCAGCTACGCCTGTATCTTTTTGGCTTGATACTTCACCTCTTGGAGTTGTGACTCCATTGCCTTCAATTCTAGGTTCTCCGTGAGTTGTTCATAGGTTTGGGCACTGTGATCGGTAAGTTGCTTACATTCCAGGGTAACAGCCTTTATCCTTTCAACTGTGCTCTATGTGGTTGCTTCTCTTTGGTCTCTTACATCTTATGGGGTCTCAGGTATAGTGCATAGCTCCAAATCTACTATATGTTGTTGTAGCTGCTGGATGGCTTCTGCGAGCTGGCTCACCTGTTGTGTAATTCGGTCTTCTACTTTGATTTCTATGACTTTCATAGAATGAAGTGCTCTATTGACCACTTCTTTTACTTTGAGTTTCTCTGTGAGCAATTGTTCCTTCTCTTGTTGTAGTTGTGCTTTTTCTTCATCAAACTTTGCTTGGAGAGCAAGTTTTTCCTTTTTTGCAGCACTGCGTTGCTCTACAAGTACTCCTTGTACTTGTGTCAAAGCCTGGGTGGCTTGTTGTGTTTCTTCCTATGCTTGTCAAAGGTGAGCTTCAACTGTATCGGCTAGGCAGTGGAGTTGAGCTGGCTCATCTCCCAATTCTGGCTCTCCCGACATAGTGGATATTGCGTGACTATACTGTAGGGCTTGTTGTACCCCTCGGAGTTCAATCTCAATTTGATCATACATATCCTCTTGCTTTGCTTCTTGTTTCTCTGCAATTTCCAGTGAAGCATCTTGTAGGGTTGCTATGAGGAATTCAAAGTCATCAAAGGTGAGAATGGTCTACATCTTGGTCATGGTGGCCTTCGATTTCTTTCAGGAGGAAGGTTTCAAAGGTGAACCTTTTCTCTTCTTTAGGGGATCGACCTTGTCTCCTTGCTTATGTTCGACTTCTTTGTCATTCAACTCTTCGCCATCACCTCCTTGATCTGGTGATATGGAAGCAGTCTTTACAGATGCATTGTCTATCTCTTGGACCTCTTTGGTCTTATTTTTTCTGCTAGGTCTGGGTGTAACCTGCACAATTTCTGGGCAGTCGATGTCAGATATCTCCACAAGGTCTACTGGAATAAGGAGGTCCGCCGACTAGTCCTTTGTGATCTCCTCCAAGTCCTCCTCCGTTAGCTTATAGTAGGATTGAATATGTTTCTTTTGTTTGTCGGCGCATGTTGTGATGTAAATAAAATGATGATCCGCACTGAACTTCATCAAAGGCCAGAACCGGTGTAGGGTGTTCGGGGTCATGTGAGGCTCCGACTGTATGGCTATCATCAGTTGATTATAGTATATATGAAAACAGTATTTGACTGCCATTGTTTATTCATGTTGCTTGAGTACCATAGTGTACTGAACTTCGTGGCTAGTGGTTCAAAAGGCTCGATGTCCGGGAAGGTCATACCTTCTAGCATCTCCCAGGAAATAAAATCTATAAGGATCAAGAGCCAGCTGAAATGAAATTCATATCCATGATCTTGTGCTTCTCTGCAGTCAAGTTCCAACTGTTTCACTAGGTACTTCACCCAGTTCATCCGAAGGCCTTCCGTGCACTTCCCTATGAGCTCGACTACAAAACCAGTGACTTGGGTAGGTCAGTTCTTTCGTACTAACTTCCTTGCAATCAATTGAAAAGCGAGGCACACTACGCCACTCTGGATAGAAGCTACCTTGTAGCCACGCGTGCCCTTCTCGACATCACCATAAGTATCCTTTATCTTCTGTGCTAGAGCATGATCCATGGTTTTTCTGGGGTAAAACTCCTATGGATTAGGTCCTTTCATACTTAGGCCCATGATCCGATTGATCAACATCGAATCAACTGTTATATGATAGTATAGCCACAAATAATTGCCATGGTAACAAGACAGCAGTATCTTGACACATGCATTCACCTCTTGGTGTCGTTCGAAGTGAGGAATGTTCATGACGTTCAGCAGGGTAGACTGCGCGAGGTTCATATTCCACAACTGGGGGATTATCTTTGAATTCTTCCCCTTAGTTCTGGTCAGGTACTTATGTGGGGCGAGCATGTTATAGACTTTGCGATCTCCAAGGTTGAAGTCGCTAAAATTCAACGTTGGAATCGTATATTGGTCTACTTGAACTATGTGTATCCCCTTCGGGAGGTATGCCACAACCAAGGTGTATTTGAAATCTCTAGGCATAGTGTCTCGATTTACTGCACTTCTCAGAGTTGGAATATAGGCGGGTAATATACTCAAGATTAATTTGGCATTCGCTAGATCATCCTTGTGCTTGGTTCTCTTTTCATCTGATGGCCAGGATGGTCTGGCTCCGTGAGAAGTGGAAGGAGAGGTTGGAAATCCTCTCGTCGATGATGCTTTTACACCTATAGACATCGACATGACTCTTTCAATCATGAGGTCGATCAGAAATTCTTCAAAAACTTTCTCTACAGTGCTCAACTCGTCCGACATACACACTCGGGGTTAACAATCTTGGGTTTGGAGGGTAACTTAGAAACTATAATAGGATAGAGGGAAATAGCGCAATGACCACTATGTAAAATCAACAAGTCTGCGAGCTCAAATTCACGATTGGAAAAAGTGTTCTCGGTGTTTGGCGGGACGGGATAAATAGGTAACTCTGTAACGAGTCGCTTGCAATGAGTATGAAGCCCTCATTAAATCTGTTTTTTCCATTATGGCGCGGTCCCAACTGTTGGATGGCAAGTTGTCTATCCATAAATGTCTTTTTGGCGTGTTGTTCTAATGGTTATAATCTCCCTAACTGCTATATTTCTTTGTCATGGCGAAGTGCCATGTGTCGTTGTTCTGATATCCCGACGAAGCTCCAATTTTACAAATTTTCCTTCGGCGAGGTTCCTTCTGGAACCTTTTGCAACTTTTCGATCTTAGCTCTCTTCTTACTTAGCTTTGTAGCCTGCTTCTTAGTGAGCTTTGTCTTAGCATGCCTTTTTCCATTTCGATTTGTATCTTCTTTTGGCATAGTTACTTCGCGTTGTTGAGATTATTTCCTAAGATTCGAGGGTGATCCTTTTTCTTTATCTAGAATAGGTACTTCAATATTCGGTGGGTCGTCTAGTGTTCTTGCAACTTTGACATCCGGGTCTCTGGTTCTAAATAGCTTCGATATGTTCCTATGTTCTTTAATCAAGTGTGTGATCCTTCTAGTCATGAATTCTTTTAACTCTTGCTTCTTCTTCTCTAAAGCTTCTTCTTCTTCTTGCCTTCTGGCCTGATCTCTTTCAATCCAAGGTTTTCCTAATAGCATGGTAAATGGTGCGTTGTCCTCAATAAATTTAATAATCTCAAAATATTCCTCTGTCAAAGTTCCATTGGAATTCATAGGTATCCGAGTGAGCTTTCCACATAGGCTTATCATCTTTCCTTTGAATAGTCTTATTCCTCCTAAGGAAGGAATCATCGTAGGCCTCCCTATAGCTTCCCAAGTTCTCTCTGTCATGATATTCACCTGTGTTTCCTCATATAGAACATAATCAATGTCGAAGTCTCATATTCTCGCTTAAAGGCATTCCTTTTCTTTGAAGATATCTGATAATCTAACATGTCGATGGTCCGGGAGGGTTTCTTTCATATGTAGCAATATTCTTTCTGATTCTTTCTGGGGTTCTGCCATAATCTTAGTTTTTGGATCTGCCTTAGGGTTTTCCTGTCTCATGTTCATTTCTCCAAGCTTAGTGATCATTCTAGGGAAATCCAATACTTCATGGTTCATACCTTTACAAAAAATACAACTAGGTCTTCTCCCAAGGAATTCCTTAGCAAGATGTTCCAGTTTTCTACAATTGTAACAGAGGGTTAATCCTCTCTTTCCTTTAAATGATCCCCAGCCTTTATTGTACCGCACGATAGGATCATGGTAGCTAACCTGCAAACATTTCTTTCTAGGGTCTTGCATACACTTATTAGTCCAAACATTCTTTCTATGCATAGGTATAACATATTTTTCACTATTCTTATCAGATCTACTCATATCAAATCTTCTTTCATCTATTAATACCCTAGTTTTCAAGCCACGATAGAATCTATCAAACATACCTAGATCCATACTGTCGAAACAAAAATTTCCACTTATCTTACTTCTACAGAGCACAAAGCTTTCAAATCTTACCTCTTTTAATAAAAAAGTCTCACTTTTACCTTTTTCAGAGCACGAAGCTTTCAGATCTTACCTTTTTTTCTTCAGATTGAAATTATTTTCCTTAGCACAGATCTTGTCAAACTAAGTAGAGTACTGTGCACTAGAGAAACAGATCTATGTGCAGAGATTTCAAAATGTCAGGTCAGATCTTTGCACAGAGCTTCTTCTTCCTCAGTTCCCAGCAATCACAGTTTCAATCTCGACACCAGAACCATTTGTTGGCACAGGGGTAGACCCAGGGTTCAACACTACAAAAACGCACCAAAAAAACCCTAACTACCGGCCCTTTCAGCAACACCTGCGAAGAAGATGAAGTATCACCCGAGATAGAGGCAGGGGTGGTTGCAGGACTCAGGTGTCTGCAAACTTAGATGGGACACAGATCTATGATTATAATACTTAATAGATCACTTAGCACCGTTAGTTCGTCATTATTTAACCAATATCTACTCCGCAGAGAAAACAGAGCATCGCAGCATTCACCCTGATCTAAAGTATTTAAGCACTTAGCATAAAGAACTGGATCAGATCTAGCAGATTCAAGCACTAAGAACATTCACTTATATCAGATCTAACATCCAGATTCATCATAAGAACAAAGCATAAACAGATCTATCTATCTATCTATATCAAGCACTTAGAAAATAACACATAGATACATCAGAACATCACACAGAGAAGAATAACACAGTATTTACATGGTTCACCCCCACCCTGGGGCTATGTCCACCAACTCTTCGTATTTATTAGCTTCAATCAGTCATCTACATGCACAAAGCCACAAAAACCCTACTCTGCATAGGACAGGAGATCTGTGCGCACCTCGCTAGATCCTCCTCCCCCGAGCTAGGTCTAGCACAAAGCCCTTCACAGTCTTTTACACCCCCTTGCACTTAGCTCTACAGTTTATTACAATATGCACAGAGCATCTACAAAACATACTTGCACTTGGCACTTAGCTTATCGGCCTTGCATCACATAGATGCCCATTTTTTCCCTTACATTGCCTAGACATCTATTTATACCTTACAAAATAGGCCTAAACATGGGTAAACCCATGGGTCGACATCCCATTCCCATTATATATTCCCAAATCCCAAAAAGGACCAAAGAAGGGGTTGAGATCCCGCAATCTCTACTTCATCTTCGATAGGCTGTCGAAGTCCCAAAATAGGTCAACATGACCAAGAATCTCCCAAAACTTGGTCAAGGGCCAACAATGGGAAAGAGGAAAAAATGTCAATTAGCCTCGAGCTTAATGCATTAATCTCTATGGTTAATACTGAGGATGAAAAAGACACTTCACCTATCCATAAAAGGATCAATCCGTTGCTAGAATTAGAAGAGGAATGAAGCAAAGCCCTGAATCAAACTTCTTAGAGGCAGCAGAGTGTCAAGATATATTTTGACAAATGCACCACCACAAAGAAATTTCAGAAGGGGGAACTGGTATTGCTTTGGAATAAATCCAATGAGAATTTGTCCATACATACCAAGTTCAAATCTCTTTGGATCGGACCCTATGTCATCGAAAAGATATTGGGATTTAACTCATATATGCTCCAGGACATGAAAGGAAAAATGTTAATGTTGCATGTCAAAGGGAAACATTTGAAAGGTTTATTCTCCTAACACTTTGTTATCACTGAAATTTCGTCCGCACAGGGCGACAAGAACTCAACATCATCAACACAGAAAAACAATCATCCATGGCACAAGGATTAACTCCACAGCACATCAAAAGGGCCAAAACTATACAAAGTTGGC
>SNQJ01S0236425.1:0-13824 GCA_010110895.2 Picea sitchensis
AACTCTCTAACAGGAGAGTGGGATAGATCGAGGATGGGATTGGATAGACCATTTTAGTTTCACTCTCTGAGGGGAGAGTGGGATTGATCGAGGAAGGTATCGGATCAACCACTTTGCCAATTGGTTCAACTAAGGACATGACCAGATTGACGACATGATCAACCAGATTGACCAGTGATGGGATCGGAGTGATAATTCCATCAAATATTGGAGGGTTGAGAGAAAGCTTACGGTTTGCAGCTGGAAGTTGAGGCTGTGAAACAGTCATGTCTTCCAGTAATTTCGAGGCTTCATCCATATGGGGACAAAGTTGAGTGAGATGACTCCCTTTGCATAACATACACGGGAACTTGACTCTACTTTTCTTCTTCCCAACCGTATCATGACTAGTTTACCGAGAGGTCATCAGTATGTTGTTCAGAGGCTGATGACATGGGTTGGTCAGGGTGTGTAGACCATACTTCTATAACCTTGGATAGACCAGGGCAATCCTTAAGAAGATGGATACCCTTACAAATCCTGCAAGGGTACTTGGGCTTATGGGTTGTTTGGGTGATCTTGACATCATCAACATTCCCAGCATGAGTAACAGTAACTGGTTGTTTTCCAACATGTTTGACAGTAGTTGGAGGTTTTGACCCTTGTTTATCTTTCTTCTTCTTAATCTTTATTTTCTTCTTCTTCTTATTCACCGGGTTACTAGCTTCAGAACTTTCACTCGACGAAGAAGATGAAACCGAAGGAGACCTTGCAAGTGAAGAAGGCGAAGAATAACTTACTAGTGAAGAAGGTGAAGGATCAACATGAGGTATATGCTCTTGGGGGTAAGTGCTTGTGACTGAAGCACTAACTGTATTCAGGATTACCTGAGTGGAAAACAACCACACCGGAAATCCAATAGTGAGACTTGGAAGGCTCAAAGTAGCGATGTGAGGAGGACTGATGTTTCCATAGGAAGGAAAAATAAAAGGTTCCCCTGGAGAAGGGGTTCCTTCATTGGTCATTCCGGGAACTGACTCCATTAAATAAATCCAACCTAGAGTCTGCTAGGGAAAACAAATAGCACACGCTAAAAATCTAGGAAGCAAGCAAAAAAACAAAACCTTCTCACAATGAACACACTAGTTGGTGATGAAATCAGACAAATCAGTAGGTGCGGACACTAACTGATCTCCATAGATCCACCTAGATCTAGAACAAAACACACCAGAACATGACGCTTTCCTTAAGTTTTATATATTGAATTTACTAACTAAAGAGGGATGAGTGACATACTGTTTAAATGTCACTTCCTCTCGCCATCGCCATCCTAGCTCCATTCCAATGCTCATACAATGATGAACCTACAAAAGAACGCAACCAACCAAAGTGATAGAAATGGAATAAACTCAATATAAACCTATGTATGTGATCAATAAATCATACAATAAAACACAACAAGCTTTATAGGAAAGAATCATATTATTGTATCATATTAAATGTGAAAGAGATATTACAACCATGGACTTGATGTCGTAAGGTCCCTTCCAACTATCCTTCATTCCCCACACACTTCTTGCTCCAAGGATTATGAAACCATGGATATGATAGCTACTCACAATCTACCTTGACAAAGCAAATCTCAAAGCCACTCTAACCAAGCTAACAATTCCAAGCCAAATCCCACTTCAAGATCCAAAATCAAAAGCTGAAAAGATAACTTTCTTCATGAGAGCTCCTCTCCTTTTATAAGTTGAAGAGGATAAGGTGAGGAGGTTAGGATGATCCCACTAAATCATGTAAGTGAGTAAGATCCAAACCATTCGGATGCCACCTCACCATGGAAGTTTCTCCCTCTAGAAGATTCGAGAAAACGCTTGTTTTTCCCACGTGTAAGCATTCTCGCACCCTGCCTATAGAGCAACCTGTGAACCTCTCGCAAGCCAGCTATGGTGCAACCTGTGAGAATTAGGCATTCTCGCACCCTGCCTATATAGCAACCTGAGAACTTCCTTTTTTATAGGGTTTTTACAAAGGAGAATGCAACCTCTTTTCTCAGGAAAAGTTATTTTTCCTTCCTTCTTCAGGAACTCAGGCCACTGACCCCTCTAAAGGAAACAGATAGTTTTACATCATTAACAGTCATAGGGATGACGAAAATAATGTGTAACACACTCTCAAAGTCAAGCTAAAATGGGGAAAAGTATAAGGGAACCTACCAACAGAATTGTTAAACCCACATCGGGATGTGTCACTAGGATTAAACTGGGAAATCTATTAGAAAAATTCAAAACATATATCCTAAACACCATTAGTTCCCAACTAGATACCGTGAAAATTAAAAGAAAACAAGAGGAAGAAAATGTTGTGTTAGCAATTTTTTGTCATCAGTGTAGGAGGAAACACCCTGAAAAGGAATGCCCCCTTAATGTTATTGAAATATGTCGTCTCTGTGTAGAGGACCATCCTACTAATGACTTCCCTTTTCTACCCAGACTCAAGGGCATGTTCAAGGGAGGAGGAGAACTTGAAACATCCTACCCCCCTAGGATACCACGGAGACAACAAAACCCCAGCATGTTTGTAGACCCAACTACACAATACCCCCAATAGAAATGGGTACCCCCCATGTCTTACCCTCAGTGGTCGACACAAACCCAACCTTGGAAACAAGGGTGGAGAGGACCTGTATATGGGAATGTTCCCTTCCAACCAACAAACTTTCCCACCTATCCACAATACCCTTCGAATATTTCACAGATGCTCCTAGGATTTAACCCTCCTGCCCTTCTTTCACCCCCACAATTATAACAACAACTCGCACTACCCATGAATCCAAATATGAAGCAACCAATTCAAGCTGCACCCATCCAAAACCCTCCTCAGCCTACCCCTATTCATTCACAACCTATCTCTAACCCAAATAACATGCCAACACAACCTATACAAAATGTTGAAGTACAAACCTTCCCTACATATGTAATAATGCCAGCTCCATTTAATGGAATTGAATTAAGATCAGGAAGGGTTGTAAACAAAAAAAATCTCACTATGGTCATCCAAGAAGAACAAGTACATAATCACACAAATCAAGAAGAACAAATAGATGTCCAAACAGTTCAAAGAGAAGAACATATGACTAATCCATTAAATGAAGAAAGAAACACTCCAGTACAACAAGAAATTCCTTCTCCTAACTCCCTTGTAACAGAAACACCTTAGAAAATGAATCCTCCTTACCCAGAAAGGCTTCTTGTAAAGAAAACTGAGGAACCTCTAGAACATAATATAGACACTGAACTCTGGAACATATGTGTAAATATCCCACTACTACAGGCCATTAAAGACATACCAATATATGCTAAAATTGTAAGGGACCTTTGCATTAAAAAACTAGGGAGAAAGAGGAAGGAACCTCCTATCATATGGGTGGTAGGGCAATTATCAGAGTTTATAAAATAAATTTCATCTAAGTATAGTGATCCATGGAACCCAATGGTAACCATAGAAATCAATGGTGTTGCCTTACCTAACACATTGATTGATCTAGGGGCAGCAATAAATGTGATGTCAGTAAACACTATGAAAACACTGCAACTAGATCAACTGAGACCAACACAAACTCTACTGGAGCTTCCAGACAAATCCATCATCACCCCAGCAGGGAGTTTAGATGGCATAATGGTTACATTGGCCTCTTGGGAATACCTTGTGGATTTCTTAGTAATTCATCCCAAATCCCCCAAACCAGGACATCTACTAGTACTCGGCCGACCTTGGTTGGCCACTGCTGATGCATTCATTAGCTGTCGATCTGGAGAAATGGCAATCTCCAATGGCACTCAAAGTAAAAAACTTATCCTTTTTCCCCCCGCCCAACCAGCCACTGAAGTTCCTCTCTGGTTGGAGAATCCCTATGGGGAGGAGGACTGCACTCATCCCTTGTTGACACTTGAACAAGTGAAAGGAGTACAAGAGCAAACTGAAGAACAAATCTTAAGTCTATTCTTGGTTAACTCAGCATGCATCGATTATCCTCAATCTTTCCCTAACTACGCATACATCTTTAGCCCCAAATTTCAAGAAATTTGGCATCTTCCCACTGCTACAACAACCACTATTTCATAAATAGAGGAGGGGAAAGAATTAGTTGTTCAAGCTGTTGAAATCAGTCCTAGAAAGTCCTTATATATCAATGCTAACCTAGAAATAGATTAGCAACAAAATTTGATACAAATGATTCAAGGGAAATCTGATTCTTTTGCATGGGATTACTCTGACATGAAAAGGATCCACCCAGACACCTGTATGCATCATATTTACACTAACGATCAGATCAGGTCTGTCAGAAAGCCCCAAAGAAGAATGAATCCATCATAGAAAGATATAGTAAAAGAAGAACTCCAAAAACTCCTACAAGACAATTTCATTTACCCTATGTCAGATAGCAAGTGGGTCTCCCCATTAGTTATTGTACCAAATAAAAATGGGAAATGGAGGATTTGTGTGGACTTTCGAGAATTAAACAAGGCCACCTATAGAGACTACTTCCCTTTGCCTTTCATAGATCAGGTTTTAGACACTTTGTCTGGAAAGAGGTATTTTTCTTTCTTGGATGGGTTTAGTGGTTACAACCAAATACAAATTTCACCAGAAGATCAGGATAAGACCACATTCACCTGTCCTTGGGGAAACTATGCCTATAGGTTTCTCCCCTTTGGGTTATGTAATGCCCCTTCTACCTTTCAAAGGGTTGTCTTGGCTATTTTCTCTGATTTAACCAACGATTGTGTGGAAGTCTACATGGATGATTTCACGGTATACGGGGATGATTTCCAACAAGCATTGGCTAATTTGGAGAAGGTATTGGTTAGGTGTAAAGAGGCCAACCTCTCACTCAATCATGAAAAATATAGAATGCTGCTCACTAAAGGAATTGTTCTAGGTCACCACATCTCCGGTATAGGAATAAGAGTGGACCCTGCCAAGATTGAAATTATTTCCCAAATCAAGATCCCTAGCTCACAAAAGGAAATCATAAGTTTCTTTGGGCATGTTGGCTACTGTAGGAGGTTTATTCAAAATTTTACAAACCTAGTTGCCCCCCTTTTCAAACTGCTAACAAAAGATGTTGAATTATATTGGAATGAGCAATGCCAAATCTCCTTTAAAATCTTAAAAACAAAACTTTCAAGTGTCCTTTCTTTGAGAGGTCCAAACTGGTCTCTTCCTTTCCATATTTGCACAGATGCCTCAGATACCGCTTTGGGAGATGTATTAGGAAAAAGGGAAGGGCGGATTCCTTATGATATATACTTTGTTAGCAAGAACCTCTCACCTGCTAAAGCAAACTATACTGACACAAAAAAAGAATTTTTATCAGTAGTACATTGCATCAACAAGTTTAGACACTATATAACAAGATACGAAGTTTTTGTGCACACTGACCACTCAGCTATCATATTTCTAATGAAAAAACCTGTTACAAATGCTAGAGTGGCTAGATGGTTGTTGTTACTACAAGAATTCAATATCACTATCATAGATAGGCCTGGAAGAGATAGTTTGGTTTCTGATTTCTTGTCTAGACTTATTCATACACGTGACAGTACTCCAGTAGATGATGATTTTCTGGATGAGAATTTATTTTCCATTTCTACTTACACCCCTTGGTATGCAGACATAGCCAACTATTTGGTAACCGGAAATTTGCCTCAAAGTATGACATCTAGAGAAAAAATAATAATTATTCAGCTAAGTGTCAATTATATGTGGCATGAGGATACCTTATACCGAACTGGACGTGATTTGGTAATCAGAAGATGTGTTTGGGAAGATGAAATGTAGGATATCTTCAGAGCTTGCCATGATGGCCCATGTGGAGGCCATTTTGTTGACAAAAGGACATCTTAAAAGATTCTACATTCTATCTATTATTGGTCAACCATCTTCAAGGATGCAAAGAAATACGTGGCCAGCTGCGATGATTGCTAAAGAATGGGAAAACCTACAGCAGTCAACGAAATTCCACTCCAAGCCCAAGTAGTGATAGAACCCTTTGAAAAATGGGCCTTAGATTTTGTAGGACCTATCAATCCCATGTCCCACACAAAAAGGTACATATTAGTTTTCACAAAATATGTAACAAAATGGGTGGAAGCCAAGGCTTTGTATTTAGTCAATGAACAATCTATTGTAGACTTTCTCTTTGAGGAAATTTTCACTCATTTCAGGGTACCTCGGGAAATAGTCACTGACCAAGGGACACAATTCACCTCAAATTTGGTCAAGGCTCTTACTGGACAATACAAGATCAAACACAGAAAGTCTTTGCCCTATCACCCCCAAGCTAATGGCCAAGTGGAATCGATGAACAAAGTGATAGAGGCCATCCTCACTAAGATTGTTCAGTTGCACCATAAATACTAGGCTGATAGGTTACCTAAGGCCTTGTGGGCCTATAGGACAACTTGGAGAAATACAACAGGCCATACACCTTATGAGTTGGTGTATGGGAAACAAGTACTATTGCCATTAGAGTTTCAGGTAAAAACCTTCAGAACTGTCATGCAATTAGGGATGGACCCAAACAAAGCTAAAAAACAGAGGCTATTACAATTAAATGAGCTTGATGAGATAAGATGGGATGCTCTACAAAGAACCACCTTGATACAAGAGAAAGGGACCAAATGGCATGACAAGTACATTAAAAAGAAGTCCTTCTAGTCAGGTGATTGGGCCCTCCTATATGATAGCAGATTCAAAAAATTTTAAAGTAAATTGTCTACTAGATGGATGGGGCCCTATGAGGTTTATACAGTTTATGACAATGGTTCAGTAAGGATAAAGAACATTGATGAAAATCAGACTTCCTTTGTTTTAAATGGGCATCGACTGAAGTTTTATCATAAGCCTCTGTCAAAAGAGGATTTCGTCAAAAATGTTCTTCAAAGTTTCGAAATGCAACTGGTAAGCAAGAGGGTTTCTCCTCCTACTGACATACCACAGTAAGTTCAATTTAGTAAATTCATCTTCTTTACATAGGTGTTTCATTAGATAAAGTCTCTCTTTTATTTAATATGACTAACAAAAACAAAACAAAAGTTGGTTGTGTTCCCATGTAGACAAACAAATAAGGAGTACATCTACCAGATGGAGTCTTCTTTAATTTTTTCAGACTCCTTAAAATTGAAAACACCGGCAAGCAAAAATTGGCTCGGGCTCGAGAAAAATTCACGGGATAGTATAAAGAGTTTCCTTTAATATTTTCAGACTCTTTAAAATTGAAAACACAGGCGAGAAGGAACTGGCCCAAGCTCAATAAACATCCACGGGACTATATAGAGAGTTTTCTTTAAGTTTTTCAGACTCTGTAAAATTGAAAATACCAGCGAGCATTAACTAATCTGGGCTCGATAAAAATCCACTGAAAAGTAGTAGTTATGATTATTATTGTTATTTTTGTAATAAAAGAGGAAATGATAGCAAAATCTATGATCACCTTGGTTCCAAAAAAAAGGGGGTTTTGTCATCTCAGTAACTGGTCATTTTAGAACACCCTCCTGTTACAGAGCTCTCTTTCATTATTCCTTTACAAAATTTTGGTAACTACATGGTTTTTCAATCAAATCTGATCACGGAACACCAGTTATTCCTACAAATCACTGCCACCAGAGTCTGTGTCAAAGATCTTTCAAGCACCAGAAAAAAATGTTCATCTTTGTGCTTATCTGACACCAATGATCACCTCTATTTTCATCTGGTAATAAGGGCCACCCATGCACCAAATCATCTCGTTGTGCTTATCCGGTACCAGATCCTATCCGGTATTAAAGAAGGGACCCTGCACTATTCTGGTACTAATTACGACCTCTACACACAGGTGATCCCGTACTAGTTCCAACGCTGCATGCAGGTGATCTGGTACTGGTAAGGATGTGTTTGGTAACTCTCATCATATTTCCAAGTTGTTGTTCAATTATTACTGCAAGGATATAAAGATTCAACATTTTTTTCGTTTTATTTAAAGGAATTAGACTGAATATGCATTTAAAACATATGGTTTCTCTCGAATCATGACATACCCCTTTCTTTCACGAACCTTTGTAAAATCCTTGACCACATTTTCGTAAGGGAAGATGTCCCTATCCCCCAAAATATTAAGAGTGCAAGGTCATGATGTTTCTTACCAAATCAAACTCATACTCCCTCTGTCTATCCGGTAAATAAATCAAATAAACTTATGATTCTCTAACGTACTATGTGAAATGACATGAACCACGTCTCTAAGCATATCAAATAATAATCCCAGCCGATTCTACACTCACGAGTCCTGATCATAACGACCACACCTTTCCGTGAATATTGTCCGACACCAAGTTTCCTACGAGTCTGTAAGCCGTTAGTGGATCTAACCTGCCTCCCCATATCATTATGATTATTGATGTGACCATTGTAATCTACACTTCCATCTATAAATGCTCCACTGGATGGCTCTTCCATCCAGATGAGCATTGTTTACCATTGTTGTCACACCATCTACAGACACCCTGTGCCTTCGTATCCCTTGCATATTTTTCCTTGTCCAGTACTCCATCACAGCCTAGGTTTATCCAATACTCAACCCTCGAACCTCTGTCTGTGCCTCATCCACCCAAGAAAATTGTTTAATCTAGCATGGGGGTCAACAGACATGAGCCCATATTTCAATTATATAGGGAGACAACAGAATATCAGGCTTTCAAGGAGAAATATGAACAAGTAGGGTGGGTGCCATTTTTGGAGAAGTTTAAAGGCCATCACAAGGGAATTTCTCTTTCCTTCGCACAGACATATGATGGAGAAAGTGTGCAGTTTGGAGACATAAAGCTATCAATTACAGAAGCCACTATATCAAAAGCTACAGGTCTACCCATGGTTGGAAAAGAATACTTCAAGAGGGTGATCATTGACAGGAAACTCTGTCAGAAATTCCTCAAATAAGAACATCAAGACCCCGATTGGACTAAGGGAATCCCATGAAGTTACGTCAAAGAGGAATATTGGACGATGCTCATAATTTTGTATAAATTCCTCACCTGTGAAGTAAGGTATGTAGTGACCTTCATTTATCATTTGAATCTTTTATCACATTTCGAGGGAGGACCACAAATTAATTTTCCCCACTTCCTATGGATGAGTTTAAAGAAGATGGCGAGAGGGGTGAGGTCAATTTCCAAGAAACCAGAAACTAGCCTTCATCACCATGGTTTACTCAAACTTTTGGTTGTTCATGCTTTAAGAAAAAAAGGTGGTAGTTGGAAACAATTACTCCGACAGAATTTTGCTGAAGGAATATCCAAATCTGTTGAGATATAGGAGGCAATGATACACGGTGAGGGTTCAAGAAAAAAGGCAAAGAAAGACAGAATAATAACATTAGGAAGTAAATTAGGCACTATTACGCCCAACTCATCTCAGCCCATTGAGAAATCAGTGACAGAAAATTCTATCGTAGGGGAATCAACTACATCAAGGAAGAGGAAAGCCACCCAATCCTAGAAAATGAGCCCTACCTTGATTCAAAAGGATAAAAGATAAAAGGAAGACTCTAAGATAGGAGGTCAATCAGACAACGTTCCTGAAGTAACCATGGAGGTGTCATTAGAACTAGTCAGCCAAGTAGAGAAGACCCCTGACCTCAACCTACAATGCAAGAAAAAGTCTACACAGTCTAAAGCATCTAGCTCAGTCCTGCGTCCTAAAGACCAACTATCATGGAGTAAGAAATGGAAGAAGGAGGAAACATATCAATAGGATATTTCAAATAAGGCAACTATCAAACCCCCTCAGGAATCCCCTAAAGAATTGAAAAATATTCCGGAGGAAATTATTCGGTCTTCCCAAAAACTGGTTGGTGAATTGAAAGAAACTGCTAAGGTGACAAGTGGAAATAAAAAGAAGCTTGAAAGAGAGAAGGCACAAATTTAAGAACCTACGCCTCAATATTCCAGGGTAGAAATACGGGTTGGTCAGCAGAAGCAAACCCCAGAATTCACAACTCAAGGCTTCAAGATAGGGATCAAATCAACACAGAAGAAACAAGTGGCCAGGCCCACGACCAGTGTTAAGATTAAGAAAAGGAAGTTGTTTGAGGAAACTCCTACCCCTGTCAGAAAATATAAGAAAGTCTCTCTTCCCACATGAAGTACCACCAGATGCATGTCCAAACAAGCGATAGTTCCAAATATACCTTCTCTTCAAGGAGAACCCATGGATATTCCAAGTTCTCCAGAAAAAGGAAGTGGTTGTGGGGCTACAACAATAAGTGAGACATAAGGGTTGGTAATAGAAACGTTGAGGGTTTTGAGAAAAGAAAAATAATCCCAAGAGGAGGTGACTAAGGAAGTAATCACACCTAGCCCAGACAAGTCCCTAAGAAAACGAAAATTGATGGCAGAGGTTGAGAGGTTGAAGCAAGAAATTGAAGAGTACAAGGTGTTGGACAGACATATCAAGGCAGAGAATGCACAATTGAAGGAACAACATGCAGAGGTCTCTACCAAACTCAACAATGTCTTGTGATTGATCCAGTACACTAGGGTAATTAAGAAGGAATTGAGAAGTGAGGTTTCTAGTTTCAACAACATGCAACCTGAGAAATGACAGAGGAAGATCCATTTTTTTCAGAAAGGTTTTTTTTGCGTATCAGTTTTTGATAATGTTGCATGAGGGCATGCAACACCTTCAACATGGGGGAAATGTTGAGTCCTTGTTTTACATGTATAGTACCCTATCTTACCTTGCATCCGAGCCTTTTTGCCTATGTTATAAGCCTATATTTGACTATTTCCTCTCAAACACATACCTAATAGCCTTGTTCATGTTCACAAGAAGTAATTGATGATTTTAAGCATGTTTGTTTAACTTTCTAGAAATAATTCAATTAAAGTGTTTTATTTTGTATAGTCCTAATGGTTTGATTTATGAGAATCCTATCCGGTACTTGCGCCATTCCAGTACTACTAGTCATCGTGCAATCTGGTACCAAATCCATTATGTTACCCAAGGTACTTTTGATCTAGTACCATCTACTCCAAATCTATTCTGGTACCAAGTCATGCATTATTTCGGTATTGTCTGCTCTGCATCCATACCGATACCAGACTATGTGTATTATGGTACCAAAACCTCTGTTTCCATAATGCGCCAGTTGGACCAGTAGGGTGATGAATATTTCGAGAACTCAATTGAACAGAAGCTCCCAAATCAGTTTTCCAGAATACGAGAGACCCCATCGCTCATGCACTTCGTGTCATGAGGATGGAGTAGATTCCTAGAAATTCAATGTAAATATCAATTGTAAAATCTCTCAAACTATTTAATGCTTATCTATAGATATTGATAGTATTGGCTTACCTTATATAAGGAATGTTGTATAGGTGATAGGGTGGATAATATGGAATGTAATGAAGTATGCTATCAGAACTGGACGATACATATCGTTTTTATGTATGAAGTAAAAGACTGTTGATCCAATTTATCAGTTGAATTAATGAAAAATATCATTTATATCAATTCCTAAATGTGAGTGAAAAAATTTAGTATGTCACTTTCTTAATAGGTTCCTTATTGGTTTGGTAAGGGCCCACTGCCCCAACTAAAGTAAATCTCCTTGTATATGTTCTGTGTGTTCGTGTGAATATTTTACAGTAGTGTGTGTGTGATTGATCTTTAATTTATGTTCAGAGTTCAACATTGAGTTAATCATTTTTGGATTAGTGTGATAATCAGGTGCTAGATCGAATAGATATTTCATTCTCAAATGTTGGAGATGGCCATTTAATAATCTGAAGTGTGGGACTGATATCTTGAGTTTATGATTGCAGTAGATTTAGTATATCAAGGAACCAGAAGAATTTATACCTCAACTTCATGCTCTATAATGAAGTCTCTCAGTTATATTGAATACCCCTTGTGTTGGTTGGTTTGAATCACATGAAGCTAGAGTTGGTTTTGATTTCAAGAGTGATTGGATTTGATTGCTATTTACTGTTTTGATTGCTATAGGAGACAAGTTTCTTAAGTTCATCCCTTTAATTCATGAACCTGAAATGAACAGACTTGTTTCTTTAGGATAACATCTCTTTGATTGGTTTTTGGTTTAAGTTTCATTATCAATTTTCTCTTCTAAGTTCAAAGATATTTGAAGTATTTAGAAATCTTAGAAACAGAGTTTTTATGTTATTAATTATTTTCTATATGCAATAGACTTACGTAGGTTACTTGTTCTCGGCACATATAGTGTAACAACTCTTTTGATTACGAATCCCAGATTGACATTTAAATGAGTGTAAGATATATATTGAACATATTTGTGTCGGGTGCATAGAGGGGTTTGAGGGGATTCTTCTGTGGAGCTTTTCTTTGCACAACCTTGTTACCATTTGGATTACCATTCTTGCCATTTTCTGAAATATTTTGCAACATCTTCTGTAACAAAAATGGAAACTTCAACAACTCATAAATAGAAATGTTAGCCCTTAATTTTTTAAGATCTTCAACAACATCATAATCTAACTTAGGGCCGTCATTACTTTGTTTAGTTTCTACTGATTTAGATGGTTGTGGAAGTGAAGTTGTAGTGTTCTCGATAGGAGGTTTGTTTGTTGTCTTACTCCTAGTGTTGTAAGGGTGAACAGTCTCAAAGTTAGCTTGAAAGATGCTATCCGAGAAGTGTCCAAAGATGTCTGGAGAAGACTCTTCTTCTTGAGTTGTTTCCTGCTCGACTTCCTCCTAAGGGATATCAGGGGGCATCAAGTTATCTTGGGCTTCTAGAATTGTCTGGAGAGCGCATTGCAAACTTTCTAGGTTCAAGCCTTCAAGGTTTAGATTAGGCCGTGTGGCGGGAAAAGGCTTTCGGAAAGGAGGTTTGTAGGGTCCTTTACTCGAAGAGGCTTCTTCAGTCGACCTTTTTAAATCTATAACTTGATTAGACAATTTTTGTACAACTTTAGTTAAATTTTCCAAATCAGAGTTTTTAGGTTGTGTTTTGCTTTGTGTAGGTCTGGGGAGGATTTCAATCTTCTTTTTGGAAGAAGAAACAGTCTCAGTTTCATTGCTAGAAGAGTCCTTAAGACTAAGTATGTCTTTTTCAATCTGAGTAGCCTCTTCGAAGGCTTCTAACAACGTGGCCTTTTTAGATCATTTAACTCAAATAGCTATACTTTGATGTAGAGCTTTAGTGTAGTAAGCTATTACAAGACTCTCAGCAGGCATAGAATCTACAGGGACTCGATTTTTAAGCGTTAAGAATCTTTGATTAAAATCTTTAACTTTTTCTTTTGGGTTCATTTTTAAGCTCGAAAGATCCATGACTAAGACTTCCGGAGGTTTACCATCTCTGAATTTTTCCAAAAAGCATGACTCAAACTTTTCCCAAGACACTATGGTATGGGGCTGTTGGGAAAAGTACCAAGTGGATGCATTACCCTCAAAAGTATAAGGGAACAACCTACAAACAACGTCTTCATGTTCAACATTACGGAGTCTGATGGCTAACATAAATTTTTTGATATGATCTTCAGCTATCTATTTTGAATCGGGATCAAACTTAGGAAGCCACTTCTCCAGGTGCTTAGGTAAAGGGTGTTGAGCTCCAGGTACAGCTACAGCATCCTGGTCCAACCAGGGTCTAGCAGGGTTGTTCTGATTTGCCATTGGGGTAGTGGGTGTGGAAGGCTGAGAAGGTGAATTACCTTCGTTAGAAGAGGAAGGAGATGAGGGAGGTGGTGAAGGAGGTATCCCAGATCCTCATGCAGCAGGATTTATGATTGGATCTGTGGGATTCACAGTGAGGCTAGTGTC
>SNQJ01S0236426.1:1346-13927 GCA_010110895.2 Picea sitchensis
GTGGTAGTGTACCATTGGATTGTAGATATGTACTACTATGGATAGACACAATTGTGTTCTATTTTGTTTCGATTTCCTTAAAGTCTATCAGCAGTATTGGAAATGATTATCAGTTAGATGGATAATCAAAGGACAAAGATTTCCCAGATGGAAAATGGTTCGGAGCATTTATTCTTCTAGATTAGAATAATGGCTCTTGTATCACTCTGTGGATTGAGAATCATGTTTGATTACTTAGATAGAGTATGGTTTCAAGAGTTGATGCAGTTGATGACACTGATGATGATGATGGTGCTCATGATCTAGTCATGATGTTGATGCTACCGGGTGAATGGTATGTTTTTGTGCTCAAGACCATTACCTGTAATACCTCCCTAGCTAGGAGGGAGGGTTGATATTATGGTAGTTGCAGGAGGTATTTACCTCCACCTGTAAACCTGACGAGGATAGAATACGCCAGGAAGCAAGAAGAAAACCTAATGAGTTGGTTAATAACCCTAGAAGACTTGTCGGCTCAAGAAGATAATTTATATTAGATTATTAGCTTCCAAGAGAAGAAGTCGGCCATAAATAATAATATATACTAAACAGATAGATATCCGGAATGTGAAGTCGGCCCAGGCAGTTAGCTAGAATTAGTATAAATACAGGAGGCCAGTTCTCATTCTGGTAGGCAGTTTCAGAATTGCAAAGCAACACTTGTGCACACTGCAGTTGCCCAGTTTCTACGCAGGTTTGGAGGAGAGTTGTCGTTGCAGCTGCTGCAACTAGCAGTTACGCTTGGACTATCTCTTGGCTAGGGTTTGGACTATCTGATCAGCTCGTGTTGGTGTGCTATCCTTGGGGAAAGGTGCGCTACCCTTTTTTTGGCTATCTAGCCTAGGGTTTCCTTCCAGAGTGATTCTCTTTCAAGGTTAAAGTGCTCGGAGGGTGGCTTCGGCCTATGGTTGGGTGACAAGGGTATTGTCAATGGTAAAATGAGCACATCCACTTATATTCTAACACTTCGACCCATTCTCGGTTAATGTGCCTTCTGCGTAGTTAGTACTTCTCTCTTCTTCCTTAATCTTTTCTTTCTTCCATAACCAAGGGCCAACACAGTTCTAAAAACCTTCTTTCATATTCATCTATGGTCATACTCTCAAGATTGAGTTCAAAGAAATCCTTTATTTTCTTGTCATAGTATCTCTTAGTCAAGTATTTCTTTTGAAAATACCCCTTGAATTCCTTCCAAGTAACATTTTTCTCATTAATGTGCTTCACCTACACAAATTGGTCCCACCACATGGATTTGTTTCCCTTGAGCTGATAGATTGAAATTATTCCTTTTGCGTGTGAAGAGTAATTATGTAATTGAAAATACTTTCTCATTCCTAGCAGCCATGTCTCTCCATCTTCATCCTTCTTGTGCTCACCATCAAATGTAGGAGGCTTGATTTTGTTTCCTCCTCTTATGCTTCCTGACAGGGGATGAAATTGAACTACTATGTTCTCTCCTAGTGGAATTCCCTAGGGAGTGATGGTGATGTCTGCCAATACTTCTTTCTCTTGTCCTCTCATCACGAGACCCGTGACTTCCTGATTTTCTTGAGTCATTCTCCTTATCCATCTTTTTTTCTATTCCATCCAAGATCTGCATTAACTTTATGTTGAATTCCTCCTGATGCTCCTTGGATTTCATAAGCCTCTCATTACCATCTTTATAACTTTGGACATCCTTTTGAAAAATTTTAATGGTCTCCACCAAGTTCATGATTTCTTCCTTTCCTTCTCCATGTGCATTTGAGTTTGTATCTTCATTACCCATGTGGTCATACATCCCTCTGATCTCATCTTCCCAGATATAAGCCCCCTGTGTATCTTCCATGATTATGAACTCTGTGTTGATCTTGTTTTGATCTAATTGTTGTTATCTCTGCAAAATTTGCAACCAACATAACTTGTTAGGATAATTGATTTATCAATTGCATGAAATTATGAACAATTCTGGTTAAAAAATGCACTAGAACTCTTTCTTCCAATTTCTTGAAAAATTGGCTTCCCAGATCAATTTTCTAGATGAATAGTTATCCAAGACCTTTCCAATGCCTACTTCCATGCTCAATTCTGAGTCTTGAGCAAAAAGTTATGATTATTTGAAAATTGTCCTTTTTGTGAGGGTAATCCTTGTACATGTTATGTTCCTCAGATCCGAATTAGCTCTTGGACCTGTGATGGATCCTCTCATAAAGGACACAAGCCCTTTTTAACTTAGAATCAAATTTTAGATGATATCCCCTTTACGTCGGCAAAAAACTCATATGACTGCGGGCTAGGACCAGGTGCTTAGCCTCAAGGCATTATTCATAGATTTGGGACTTCAATGCTCCATAACTTCGGGCTTAAGAGTTTCTTACAACCACACACTGAATATCCCTTGAACGTCGAACTGGAAAATTCTTGAAGGGGTGCTATCCAAATCTTTGTTATTCTGACTCTCTAGAACTTCAGGCTTTAGAGGTTCTTACAACAACACATTCAAAATACCTCAAACATCGAACTGGAAAACTCCCAGAGAGGCGCTATCCAAAGCTTCGTTAGTTCGGCATTTCGAAACTTCGGGCTTCAGAGGTTCTAACCACAACACTTTACAATTCCCCCGAACACCGAAGTGGCAAATTCTCGAAGGTTTCGGGAATCAAAGGTCCACGCTTCCTCCAAAGATCTACGACTAAGAGGAACTACATGACTTCGTGCTTCAAGAGTTCTGAGACTCCAATGGACACTTCCTCTTGAATTACCGAACGTCAAACTGGTGATGGGCGGAGATCTACAACTCTCGCTCCTCCTGCAGCCTATGGCTGAGATTAGCTCCAAGCTTCGAGCTTTGGGGCTTCTTGTTGCTAATCACCCCCAACTTCCTGAACTGTCGAACGCCGAATTGGAGAAAGGAGGAGATACACGGTCCATGTGTCCCCGTCAACAAACATCTAGGATTGACACCAGACTTTCTGCACCAAAAACACTTTAGCCCACAATCCTTCAGAGGGTTGAATACTTGATAATATGTTGACACGTGTACCCAAAAATATCCACTCCACGCAATCAAAATCAAATTCTCCCAGACTGTCGAATCATCAAACCACTTGAGAATCCAACGAATCACACTCTCCCGATGATCTACAATGGGGATTAACTCCAATACTTCAGAGCTTCACCACTTTCCAATGACTACCTCCTAGATCTCTCGGGTAGCTGAACATTGAAGGGATCCCAATAAATGGCCCCCACTTCAATATGGGATCTACGAATGATATTTGTTTCGGGACTCCGGGCTTCAGGGATTTCTCCTCCTAGAAACACAAGGACTAGAATCTCTTGGAGTTTTGAAACGCTAAACTGTGAGATCTATGACTCATATTCTATGATGGAATATAAGACTGAGATCCTCTCCACTTTGGCCAACACTTATGGCCCGGGAACCTTGATTGAAGGCCCTCATTCTCCCACGCTCAGATCTAACGGATAGGATCTGATCTCCTCCGTTACGCACTTCCTCTCGTCTGGGTTTGATCCAACGGCCCCAAATCTAATCTTGCAGCTCAAAATAAACTGTTATTGTGGTTTCGCGAACCGATACACCTCCTGAGATTTTGAACACTCTCAAAGTGTTCTCTCAAGGCCCTCCTAACACCTTGTAACTTCAATTATCTGTGAAAATTTCGCTTCAATTCAACTTTCTCGACCCATCCAGGCTCAGTGTTGAAAATTACAGCCATGATAACATATTGTAGCATCCCCAACCACCCCACTGTTGGGCTATGCCACGTGAAATAATTTTCAAGCTATATACGAATTTAAAGCATACAAATAATATGCAATTACACATGTTTATATAGAATAATACTAGAAATACACATATAACATACACAGGAAAGAGCCCATAAAAATAAACACATAAATAATAATGCAACATGTAATTTAACACACAATTGACACTTATATTTGATAAAAATACCACCAATTGTGTGCAGACCTTCCATGTTCCTTCCAGCCTTAGACCACACTGCTCAGAAGTCTTAGCAGTGGGTCACCCTCGAGCTGCGACTAAACTCCACATGGGTAAGGGAATTCTTAACCATGCTAATGTATCTCAGGCAACAGGAAAAACTCCTTCATAGGTGCCAACTCAAACTGATATCCTATAGTCCCTCATTCCCCACATGCCTGTCCCACCCCAGGAAATGTGCCCCTTCTCTACTCAACAGTCCTTTGGTTGCCCCATTTCCTTTCCAAGGCTTTAGCAATAGGCCAAACATGAAGTCTCAGAGCTCTGTAGCTACAGTTTTGGCACCTTCAGGAAAACAATTCCTAGCAATTCTCTCACCCAGAGAGAATTGTTCATGGGCCTGACAACCTGCTTCTTCAGTATCCCACAGGCCTGACAACCCGCTTCTTCAGTCCAACTCTAAATTTAACTAGGTACAGGTACCGTACTAGTTCGAGTAAGGTATAGGTACGTCGCTCATGACAGAAAGGTACGATGAACAACTGGAATTCATGAGTGAAGGAATGGAGCAAATGATGGAATGAATGGAAAATGCACTAAGCCCAAACTCTTTGTATGCATGTCCCTAATTTGACACTTGTGAGGTTGAGAGCTACTTTGGCCCACTTGTCCCCATCTTTAGAACTTAGAATAAAATAGTTATCCATACCTTATACTTTAAGGAATATTAATATAATATTCCTTTTTGGATTAAGCTCTCTAGTTTATCCCCTTATCCTTAACATTTAGTCCCCTTTCCCTAACTAGTGGAGTTTAGTCCCCCTTACTCTTTTTACATGGTTGGTCTGCATGTAGTGATGTGTTTTTCCTTAATATTTGCATGTGAATACATTTACATTTACATCATAGATATATTGTCCTTTCTGCATCTCGGCTCACCATCTTAAGTTAATTTGTATTTACATTTACAATTGAGATTCGACCTAGGGGTATTACAATGTAAATATGTATAGCTACTAAATCAATTAAAATAGTTGTAGTTTGGTCATTGATCTTACCTTCCACTTCAATCATATGAGACTGAAATTCAACTTTCTTGTTGTCCAAGGTTGCATGGATCCTTGGCATGTTTCTGCCCATGTCTTTAAATATATCAACATGTTGTACATTATGAACAATGTTCCCTCTTTCTCCTCTGTGAGGGAAATATCTATATATGGGATATCCCTCACAACCCCAACATTTAATAGGATACTACCTTGTCCTTTTTCCCAATGTTTCTATCATTCTAGTTTCATTTTGAGCTAGTTGTCTTTGAGAACTATTTTTGAAGAATGGTGGCTTGTAACTTTTATTTCTCTACTGCATATTACCTTTCTTCTTGTCTTCCCAAACCTTTTGGAAATTTGGTCTTCTTCTATGTTTATCATAAAGGCACTAGGATTCCCTTATTGCTTCCTCCAAAGTCTTGGGATCATCATATTATATCTTATGACTGAATATTGAAGGTATCCCACTTAGGAACCTTTGAATCTTAACCTACTCATTCTTAATGAAGTCAACATACCTCAACATCTATAAGAATATTATCTCATACTCATCAATGGTCATGCTCCCAAGCTTGAGTTCAAATAACTCCTTCATCTTCTAGTCATAATAACACTTGGACAAGTATTTCTTCTGAAAATACTTTTGAACTGCGTCAAAGTGATCTTCTTCTTGTCAATGTGATTTACTTGGATGAGTTGGATGTCCCACCACATTGATGCTTTTCCCTTAAGCTGGTAACTTGGATTTTTCCCTTCTATTAGCACCGCATAATTTGTGTTAATTCAATGATTTCACAACGCCTGTGAAGTTGATGATTCTACAGTGCCAAAGGTTTTGGTTGTTTCATAATGTCAGAGAGCTAGAGCGTTTTGTAGAACTCATTTTGTGACATCTCTCGAAGATATGTTTATGTCATGTTTATCAATGGTAAAAAGTATGAAAATTTTTAGTTTGGGGGCAAAAGGAAAAATTAGTTTTTTAAATTGAAAGTAGAGCATTTTGTAGAACTCATTTTGTGACATCTATGTCATGTATGTTTATCAATGGTAAAAAGTATGAAATTTTTCAATATTGCGTTTATGTCATGTTTATGAATGGTAAAAGGTATGAAATTTTTTAGTTTGGGGGCAAAAGGAAAAATTGGTTTTTTAAGTTGAAAGTAGAGCATTCAGGAAGCGACTCATAAGCCAACACACAACTCTTCACAAAGTCAGCGCCCGAGCCATCAAGCGCCAAAACAACGAAAATCCATGAGCCCACCAGTAACCAAGTGCACTACGCGTTGAAGTTGACTCCAACCATTGCTGTATATACACAATAAAATGTTAACGACATTTACCAATATGGGATATATGCAAATGGGATATATGCTACAGACGCCCAAAATAAAAAAATAGTGCCAATTCTACTGTTGCTCAGCGTTGAGAGCCAAATCGACATTTCAAAGCAATGGCACACAACGCCATGAAGAGAAAGCCCGAATACAAATGCTGAGTATACATCATGCGAACAAGAATCCGAGCCATCCGTTTTCGAACATTCAGATTATAGGGTAAGCTTGTGGTTGTCAAAGGGATTTATACTTGTGGTTGTCAAAGGAATTAAAGCTAAGCCCGAGGATTCAACAAATCCTGAAGCCACCCAATTGTGTTAGAGTGATAGTCAGAGACTTGCCTGTGAAAATGCCAAAGATGTAATTGCATGCAGTTTTGATATTTCAAGAAAATTATATTTTCTGATTTTGACTATGATGGGGGGTGCTTCTACAGGAACATGGTTATAATTTCCAAATGCGTAACCTCAGATCAGCGTTTTAGGGGGAGACATGAAAAATGTCTACAAGTGATTCCACCACAACAATATGTGTAACTGATTCTGCCAAGGACATCAATCACAAAGTGAATAAATATGCCTTCTCTAGAGGTGGAGATATATAGGAAATTTGGGGCAAATCTCAAGGTGGATATATCAGTCGAGTATCTTAACTTCTTTCTCGGAGATGAGATGCACATTGCTCGTGATTACCTAGAATGAATTTCTCGAGATGCTTGTGGTGTCAAGCCTGAAACAGGTCGATAGGATCTTGATGTATATTTTTTTTCGTATATGTGATTCTGTCTCTTTCTTTGTTTTCATTCAAATGTATCTTCAAAGTATTTGAATAAGTTAAGTGTTTCAGAATTCATGGTGTCATGCTCTATTGCACATTTTCAAATATTTCTACCATCTCCTTCTAAAGTTACCTTAGGATTCACCCTTTGCTAGGTGCCCTACTGTAATGGATTGTTTTCTCCACTCTACTTCCAGCTACAACGATGATCCAAGTGTCTAAGACGTGCTATCTACATTGCCTTTGTCAATGTGTGATCATACAACCAACATATCTGTAGTTTGATTTATTTTTAGTCAATTAGACTCCATTTCCCAATGGTGTTTTTCTCCTAAATATTACCTAACATATTAAAATCCCATCCTCATTTCAAGATCTAGCCTTGGGACGAAAAACCAAATCAACCCTTTCAGTGATTGATTTGAAGACAGAGAGCCCCCTCTGGGTTGGAAGGGCTAACTTCCAGCCTCAAGATTGGTTTGTGGTTACCTCTATGACTTGTCTCCACAACTAGGGAAATATACAGAGTGATAACATTTTGGTGCAATTGTCAGGGACCGAAGGTGAAATATTCCTTGGGAGAAACGACAAAGAATAGAGGTGATTTATGATGGTGAAAAGCGATCGTAAACAGGAGGATGCACTAATCACCCAGTGAATCCAACCAAACCTCAAGCGAATTCAAATACTCCACTTTTGGTTGAATCCAGAACTCGAAGCTTTTATGGCGAATCCACACTTTGTAAAATCTACATTTTGAAAAGTTTTATTGTCTATTCCACTGGTTTAATGACAAATTTAGGAGGTGTTGTGGCAACTGCAAGCACTTTTGAAGGTAAGAAAGTCTCTATTGCTGCAAATGAACAAATTCCTTTTTCAGATGTTGAACATGATGATAATAAACAATTTCAAATGGTTATTGAAACCTTAAGAGATGTTGTATGTGCACTAGATTTTGATGTTGAAAACATCTTTCTTGCTTTAAAAAGGATTCATCCTCAAAAGAGTGAAAATGATATTTTATGCAATGTTAGTTTATTATTATCTTTTTTGCAAGGGAATATTTCATTGGAGATGTTATGTGAGACATTTCATTTTGAAAGAATTGAAGACCAATCCTTTGAAAATCCAATTGAGGTGATATAAGACCCTATTTCGAATGAAGGTTTTAGAGAATATTGGGACATGTTTGAGGATGATCAAATTGCAGAATATTTCTCTATATTTTATCTATTTATTTAAAAATCAAGAAAATGTAGTTCTAAGGATAAGATTAATTTCTTAGGGACATTTCTGGGAAGCTTGAGAAAGATCTAGAGGTCTTAGAAGTTCAAATCCATTTGTTACGAGGAAAATCACTCTATGTCATGGGGTAAACCACAACAGACGGAATGACTGCAGAAATCAACTCTAATCCCAAGTCTACTATATAAATTAAAATGCTAACGAAACAAGATAAAGAGCCTACCTCGTCCAGATGTTCGATGAAGACCACCGTTGAGCACACAACTCGAATCTTTATACCTGCAACTTGTCCCCAACAACCAATATGCACAAGCATATGGTGATAATATATAATTTTAACATATAAAATAACATAATCAATTAACATACATGAAAAATATTTCCCTAGAATAATAATTGAAATATTTGCAAGATATCAATTGGACGAGAAAAGAGTATTTCTATTAAAATAATCAATAACAGTATACAAGTAACAAACTTCCATGTCGACACATCTTGGAACCAAGAAAATAATTCCCTTCCAGATGGGACTCCACCAAAGGCAATCTGATATCTGGGAGACAATGAGGTTGTCCACCAAAGAGGGAAGAGCTTGGGGGCTAAACAATGTGTTCAAAATTTAAATGACAAAGGGATGCAGATACAATGTGAAGTGAAAATTTCTCTAGACTATCTTTTCTCTCAAATTTGAATTCTCTCCTCTTCCATGGCTTGGATATGGCTCAATTTATAGCCTTCAAATGGAACTGAAGGGTTGAGTCAAAAGTTTCTAGTATATGGAAGGTCAAGGATCATGGATCTCGTGATGTGACATGGAAACCCGACACATTTTTTAATTTTTAGCACCAAAATCATTGTACATGGGTTGTAGTGGTGCAACTTGTGTATACACATGTTGTCTAACTGGTAGGGTGCATATATGTGGAAAAATATGATTTTTTGTCTCTGGGAAGTACAAAAGGGGACTTCAAGTATGAATAAGGAAATGGAAAGACCCTCTGAGCAAGTTGCATGGGGTGAGGAAAAACTTGCTATAACATATGCCCCCTAATGTGTGAAGTCATAGGAGTATATGTGATGGCTGAAATACATTATAATTCTGAGTATTGGAGTAATGGAGACTCAGCTGGAAGAACTAGTTGCTCATTACAATCCATAATGACTTTGTACACATGGTTGTGTTGGCATCCCTACATATTTTTAACTTTTTAAAGCATCAAATAATAAATTATGTAGTTGCCTACCTGGGGTCATACGATTATTGTTCTTCATAAGCAATTTTTGAAACTACAAATGTGATCTTTCGGTTATTCCTTGTGTTTTTCGTTTTCATGCTTCGTTCATGACTGAAAGCTTGAACGAAGCATTAAAACCTATGATTGTATTACCGCTTTATTTAAAGCTTATGAAAGGCAGATGGCTCCACAATTTTTGTTAATACAGATTTTTGTTTCCTGCTATGAAGCTCATCTTCTTTATTGACTCCTCAAATGTAAAGCATGCTTTGGGTTGTTATTTGAATCACCAAGGATCCATTTAATTTAAACCATGATATATATTGTGTGGCTCTTGGTCATACCTATCCTTGTCACTACATTTTGGTTTACAAAATTTTTCCTCTCCTAAACTTTAGAAACCAAACCCACCTTGTTGCGCAATGATAAATTTTTAATGAACCTGGTTGTGGCCTGTACCCTTTGGGAGGTGGCAGTCCAACAATGATAAGCCCATCACTTCGATCTAGTTCTTGGGTTTCACATGTACTCCTCACATTCATTTCACAAAACGCCTATCATTTGGTATTGAGGAACCTCTATTCATACGCACTAGGGTATTGATGAGTTTTGGGTCTGAAATATCGCTCTGGTCTTCTCCTAGAAACCTTCCATACTCACTGTGTTTTATTGTCTGACTTTCAAATCCCCATGGCCCCGGTCATCAGGATTGAACCCAATGGCTCACAAACCCTGCTCTTGTGTGATGATGCAAGGGAGGATCTTGAGGGTCAAGGCTAGCTTGTTTTTCTTGAGAAATTCTAGGGTTTTAACTTGCGAACCGCTCAGGAATTTTCCCTTTCTTTTGATGGATGCCGAGCCAAGGTAGGAGACATTTAGGTCGAGGTCACAGAGGATTTTTTAGGTCAAGCAACAAGTCTTCCATTGAGCGGGCATAAATGGTTTAAAAACGCCAAGGTCGAGGAGGTTTCGTGGAGCCTGTTCTTCACATCTAGGAAAATCAACTACTGTGATAAAGGTATGCCTGTGTCCTTGTTGAAAACCTGGTGTTATGGTTTGCTAGCAATCCTGAGACAATTCGTGACATGCGAGGGTCGCTTTGGTTTTGTTTTCCTATATCACATACGTTTGTTGATGAATTTCATCGGGTTTCAGTTAAATATGCCCTATTACCTGTGGAGAAGCCTGTATAAAATGGCGAAAAGGTATAAGAGACAACATTTGAATTCCATCATGTTTCACCACAGTTTGATAAAGATATTGTTGGCCCATCAATTGAAGTTACAAAATGATGATTGGAACGCCTTCCTAACCTAAAATGGTTTCGTTAACTCCAACACTGTAGAGGTTGACAAAACCATGATAGAGGAAATCATAGTCCCTACCAGAGTGGTTCTTTCATCTGTAGAGGCATGTGTTACGACCACCCTCAGTGAGCCTATACCCGACCAAAAAGATGTTGAGCAAAGACATGAACAACACGCCCATACTAATGCCTCTGCTAAGAACACAAATAGGCCTACGTGTAAACCATCTAAATGTGACATCGATTTAGGGTTTAAAAATAAAAGGGCAGGTAGGTTAATCTCAAGGAAACTATGAAATAAACCAAACTCTCATGTGAGCTCGATCAAAACGATCGATATCCATGAGAGCTCCGATTTAGATATCGAGAGATTCTTGGTCGAAGAAGACCCTCCTTCCCTCAAAACAGTTCTCGACCAGGCTTACAATTTCATAGATAATTTTCCACCCTGCTTGAAGCACAGTCAAGGATTTCCAGGTATCAAGTTTGATAAGAAACCTATAGGCAATAGTGGATATGTTCCAGCACACGACCATGGGTATTCTCAAATGACTATCACAGATTCACAATGTGAATTTTTTTTGTTCTGGATTGATAAATATTATACAGACATACCCATTTTACAATCGCAAATCAAAACCCTTACTGATTAGGTCGACTCACTAACATATGAAAATCATAGGCTAAAGTCCATTGTTCAGAGACAAGGCAAACGTTTGAAAATGACTAGAAACATAATAGTAAAGAATGTCGAGAGTGTAACAACAGTGGTCAATTATGAGATCCTGTGAATCAAATTGATTTTCCAATTAAAGGTAAAGATTTGTTTTTATCTTAAATTGTGTTACATTCTTGTTCATAGAAGAAATTAGATTTCATTGCTAAAATAAGACTAGCTACAAAATCAACAGATTATGTAGCCAGTCTATTCTTATTCGAAATTTGGAAAATATTGGTTAAATGTATATCTGAATTTCTTTATTTCATATTTTTCTTTCAGGATATCTAGCAGTTTATGGTGACCAAATGATATGAAGCATTTTTGGGCTTATTAGCCATATTCGTGGCTCATTTTTTGTGTAAACAAGAACAAACTCTTTTTAGTTTTTAGAGATTTAGTGTGATCTGGAGTGGTTATATTCCCCTCTATTTTGTAATTAGTAGATCATTGTGGAGATTTAATCTTATCCCACAAGATAAGACAGTTAGATTTTTTAAACCCTTTAAAAACTCGTATTTTTTGTAATCAAGGCATCTTGGCCTGGGGTGGAAAGTGGACAATTTATTCACAAATTTGGACGAAACATATATTTACATTTCGGCTTTAGCTCTCTGTAAATGTTGTTTTTCATTTATGGTTTGTTTATCCTGATAAATCAATAATTTTTGATAGCTTTAGTCTTCACAATTTATTATGGCATTCGGATAATTTCTTTAAAATATCGTCCACATTTTGATGCTTCAGATATTGAAAAGATTGATCATTCATTCAACCCAAATGATAAGATTTTTCTTTAATTTTGTTGAATGATTAAAAGCATGTTGTTACAGTTAGATTTATCTTAAATGTGATTGCTTGCAATCACAAATATCATAGTGATTATTTGCATCTCATCGTTCTGTCAATAAAATTCAACAGTCAATATA
>SNQJ01S0236427.1:0-13824 GCA_010110895.2 Picea sitchensis
CCAATTACAAATATTTTAAAAAATCAAAATATTATTTTTTCTATCTAGAAATATAAAAAATCAAATTAGTATTTTTTCTATCTAGAAATATATGTAATTACACGAACAAAAGAGTGTTGAAGTGAAATATTTATCTTGTATCCATGTATGGAGGATTATCAAGGAATTTCTCAACCTAGAACATCGATAAGGAAAAACATGTAGCTTAAACATTCAAAGTGTCTTAAAAGAGATAAGGTAATATGGTTAGCATATTACTATCAAATAAATGAAAGCAAAGGAAAATAGGAATAAAGAGGGGTTTAGTGTATGAATTCTGCAATTTGTATTAACCTTACATAAATTATGTTCGTATAGTTTTTTGCATCATGCATTAGCTATATTAATTCCCACCTTACAATGCACATAGAGATTCATACACATAAACACGATGAAATCACAAATGTTGAAATCCCTCCTTTTGAGTGTCCCTCACTTATTTAATTTGATATTATAATCCCTAAACTAGCTTTACGGGCTCACTTGATTACACTCAAGTCATTTAGTGGTATTGATGGTCCTTTATTTGGTATCATTCCCTAGTTGATCACATTTTCCTGCATAAACTCCCATTTGGTTTGTCTCTAGCACATGTCAGCAATGATGGCTCCCTGGCACTAAAGTACTTTCATTGAGTTAGTGAGGAATTTATTTTGTGACCACAATCACTTATAATCTTTAGTAAGAACACTTTATTTATGAGTCAATCTTGATCAATTTTGATGTTTTCTTTAGACTCTTATGGGATTCCATTATTGCAAGTTGTCGTATCCTTTCCAAATTTGTATTTCATATTAATACTAAATGCCCATTTTTCTTATGGTATAAAGGTATTTTGTTTTTACTTAATTGATGTTGATGCAAAAAAATGTTTGTTGTTGAAAAATGGGAGTTCACCTAAAACTAAGCCCCGATTAGCATTCTCTTGGTTTGTGATAGAAAACTCCTCGTGTTTGATTGTCAAACTAAAAGTACTAGATTTAGTGTTGATTTATTAAAATATAAATTATAAATACAATTCTAAAATAGAACTAAATGTAGTCTTAAAAATAATCACCTAGCTAAGATTTTCAAAATGAACAGTGAATACGAAATCAATAGTTGATTCAATCATTAAAATAGAAAAAAAAATTGTATTTAATAAGAAGATATGAATAATAAAAAATGTAACAAATCTGCTTTCACCACAACACAGGGTACTTTGACCTATCACATCATGTCTTTTGGTCTCAAAACAAATGGAGCCTCATTCCAATTGGCTATGACTTATATCTTTCATGATCTCTCCTACCTCATCTTAGCTTACTTGGATGACCTTACGACCAAATCCAATAAGCGTTCTCAACACCTGAAATACCTTTTCATCATGTTTTAGAGGTTCAGAAAGTACAAGATTTACGTTGAACTCCCTCAAGTATATCTCTTGGGTCACTACTAGATATTTATTGGGTTTCATCATTCCCCAACAAGGAATCATGGTGTATCCCTTGAAAATCCAGGATATTAGTGAGTTTCCTCCTCCAAAACATTTGTGCCAATTGCAAAGTATACAAGGAAAGGCCAACTTTTGTGATGCTTTGTCCTTGACTATGCCACTTGTGCACATGGATTCTTATGAATTTTATGTCAGGAAATCCCCTTAAGATGGGACGATTAAGCTCAACAAGAATTTTACACATTTAAATCCTTTCTATTAAAGTCCTCATTAATTGGTCCACTAGAATTTAATAAGTATTATATCCTTTATTTATCTTCTTCATACACGTCTACCTGAGGAGTGTTTTTCCAATAGGGAGATAAATATTAAGAGAATGTCATATACTACATGAGAAAGAATCTATCAAAACCTCCCCTAAATTACAATCATGAGTAGAAATTAGATGCTTTAGTCCATGCAATAAAAAATTATATCATTAAATTTTTTTACAGACCACAAAAGTTATAGAAAATTCCAACCCTATGAAATACCTACTCAATCGATGACTTATCAATGGAAAGTATGCCTGGTTGATCATAGTTCTCCAAGAATTTGATCTAGATTTTAGTACTCCTAAGAGTAATAAGGTGCTCATACTTGCTGAGTTCATCACTAATTTGTCTTCAAACATCAAGAACCGACTAGTGACTGACAACTTCTCCGATGAACAAATTTTCATAATATCATCTGACGACCCATGTTACAAAGATATCCTCACTGATTTTTGCATTAGAATTTTCCTCCACGTCTCTCTTCGGATGATCACCAGGGTATCTTTCACCAAGCCCCCCAGTATCTCCTAATTGGAGACATTATATATCTTTAGTGACTTGATACAATCCTACATCAATGCTCACACTCGAGGAGGATGAGTGGGTCCCGAGTGATTTCCATATTGGCACCTATATAGGAAATTCCACTTCTCAAAAAGTGGTCTAGACTGGGTATTTTTGGCCTACCCTCTTCCATAATTGCATTTATGCATTCAAATGAAGTATGAAGAGTTCCAAGAGTTTTCTTCGCTTCTTAGCTTCACCCATGAGTTTGCTTCCCCATACCATTTGCAATAAAATAACCTAGTTGAGGCTGTCAACAAATTCCTCAAAACCATGCTATAAAGGACATTCAATAAGAACAAAATCAATTGACACTAGATGATTTTCTATACACTTTGTGCCTACCAAACCACAATTAAAATTTCCATAGGATTTACCCCCTTCCACCTTATCATTGGTGTGGAAACCCTTTTACCAATAGAGTGCAAGATACCAACCATATGGATAGTATATGAGCTATTGATGGATACTACCCCCTAAGACAGTGTCTTCTCTCCTTAGAGATCATAGATGAAGATCAACTCTTTTCATTACAAAGTAATGAAGAAACCAATAATTTATCTAAGGATACCTTTGATCGCCAAGTTGATCTGGATTTAGGAGTGGAATGAACTGATAAACAGACTTAATATAATAAACACAGAGACATGAAGAATAACAAAAATATCGAGTGAACAATATCTTCTATTAAATAATGAAATATGTTGAAACTGTAAAACTGCATAACTAAAACACTTGCTTGAATGGTGGTAGTTATCTCTAAGAAGAGATGTGGATGTTACATGCATCTATTTGAGAAGAATGGATTACAATGAGGCTCTAGAGGCCTATTTGATATTAATCATGAATGACAAAACCCTATACATCCAAAAACCTAACCCTAGAAGGTGAAACGCCAAAATTCATGTAGGCCCTATGGGTAAGTTGGTGTAATTTCGTACCTCAACTTCCCAGGGTCGTAACTTTTACATACGTCCTCTGTTTTAGACATGTGATAGCCCGTTGGAAATTTATTTCAAAGAGATACACATTTCCCCATCAAACTCTAACTCTATCTATAGTTTGACTATGGTGAGTTGATCCAGATTATTTTTGGCATGAAATGAGAGCGAAGATATAATAAACAAATGTACAGAGATATCGAGGATATCCAATAATATAACCTAAATGTATCAAAGAAGAAACCATAAACATAGAGATACAACAATACACAACTTTTTATTAATGAGAGAAAATGTACAAAGAATGTAAAAATACAAAGTGAAAGACTCTCTAGAATGGTGGCAACTTATCTCTGAGAAGAGATGCGTCTTCTACTCGCATTCACAAGAAGATGAGTTTACAATGAGGCTCCAAAAGAATTTTTATCATAAATAAAATCCAAAAACCTAATCTCGGAAAATGAAAATCAAACAGTTTTGTGGACCCTGTTTAGGGTGGTTTGGTGTATCAACTTCCCGAGGGCATAACTTTGGCATATGATCTTTGTTTTGCGTGCATGATAGCTCGTTGGAAATATATCGTTGAGGAGATTCATTTTGGGGTCTCAATATGAACCTTTGGACATCATTGAGAATATCGATCCCAAAAAAAATCATTTAGGCCTTCAAAATGGCCTCGGAAGTTAAAAACTACTAAAAATAGTAAATTACCAAAATTGCCAAAAAATTATTTTGAGCTAGTTGGAAAAGGTGGGTGGCTAGAGATATCCACCTGGATCAATCCTCCCTCCTTAGGAAGAAATGGTATCCATTGCGTCGAGTTCTCGAGGGAGAGGGAAAAGCGTTTGTTGAATCTTCATCTTGATGAGTTGCGTGCCTTGATGGATAAGTTGCACTGTTTAGCTTGTTGAAGGTTGTCATGAATCTATGGCTGGAAGGGTTGGAGATTTTTAACTAGTCTGGCTACATGAGATGTCTGTGTGTAGAAGGAATCTTTACACTTTGCTACAATCTTGTCGATCTTCTTTTGTTGGATAGAAGGTGCTTGGGCCAAGGCTATAGTGGTTGCAATATCCTTTTGTTCACCTTTTGAACAGATTGTGAAGAAGTTGAATTTTGTAGTATGATATACTACCTTGCAACTTTGTTTAGGTGGGATAGTAGTTGGAACTACTTCTTGTATCCTGTAGAGATGACCCCCCAAAGTAATAATGACACTACGGGGTCAGTACTCATAGATAACATGGTGCTTCCACATATATGGTTGGCCCAAGAGAACATCATAGACATCCAGCGGGGAAAAATCACATAATACCTCATCCTTGAAGGGTTGGATGTCATATGACAATCGCCATTGTTGGATGACATGAAGATCTCGTTCCTGGAAAAGCCACCTAATGTTGTATGGTTGCAGGTGTGGTGATGTCGACAATCCCAACTATTTGACGACCTCTGCTGAGATGAGGTTCTTTTGGCTTCTGCTATAAACAATAAAATGCAGCAGGGCCCCCTTCACCCACATCTATGAATGAAAAAGGATCTCCCCCTCTTCAAGATCTGTGGGTTCTTTTGGTTGAATTATTGTGGTCACGACAATAGCAGTGGGGTATGTGTCGATGATCTGTCTTCTATCAATATTTTATGAATCAGGGTTTGGCTCCTTGTCTTTGATCTTCACCACCAATGACTTTTTTGAGATAAATTCATCGGTGTTCTGCTAGGGGATTTTGTGGAAATCACACCATTTTTCGATGTCCTTATTTAACTTTTTGTGACCCTTCTTTTCCTATGTCTTGGACTGGTTTTTGGGAGACTATTTGTTCGGATCGTCTTTATCATTCTTTGGTTTTTGCGGATTTGCATACCAGAACTCCCATTTTCTCTAGTGCTTAAATTTATTCTTGATTTTAACAATATATCGATAAGCAACATCGAGTGATGAGATTTATAGAAAATCGATTTCAGTTTGGATGTATTTGTGTAGAGCCCCATGATATTTCAGAACCAAATGTCATTTAAAGTCTTTGATACCTAGCTTGGTGCATAAGGTATCGAAGGTATTGGTGAACTCTGGAACTTCTTGGACCCTCTCTTGCCGTAGTGTGTTCCATCTCATGTTCTGGTCCTCATAGTTTCCAACAGGATAATACTGCTCCTTTACTACATCCACAAAAAAATACCAAGTGGGCTCGACCCAATATATTCCAGACTCCTCTGTGGAAATTTTCTCCCAATAAATTTCCCACCAATGTTTGACATGGGGGAGAGCCTTAAGGAGTGCAAAGGTGATATTTTCCCTATCGAAGAAATCATGAATAGAGAAATAACCTTCTAGCAGATTTAATCATTTTTCTAAGGCATCTGCATCTATATGTCCTTCAAATATGAGAATATCAAAATTAACTTGTACCTTGAAAGGTGAGGTGCCTCCATCATGGTTGCTTGATGAAGACGCTCATGCTATTAGTGGCAGGCATTGAAGGATGTGGGAAAAATTCTAATACAATAAGACATCGGTTTCGTGGAAGAGTTTCTTATTTTGAAAAAGAACTTCAACTTTGTTTGTGCTGAAAAGTGCATAAAATATTGTCGAACAACTCCCAAAACATACCGTTAGGATGGATTTATTTTAATTTTAAAAAATAGTATATTAAATATTTATTTGAATTTTAAATCTATAAAATATTTTTTGGGGGGTTTGATTGAATTTGGTCTATTATGCACCTACCGTTTACATGGTTGGATTTTTAGGTATTGAACTTGGATTTCCTAGAAAACTAAACCCATACCTTAACCTATTAAACTAGCCAAAATTTTCAATATTTAAATAATAAGGAAATTTAGAAATTCATCTAAAAATTAAAGACTAAAATCACTTCTAAATTCTAAAAGTATCAGATCTTCAATTCTAAATATTTTAAAAAATCAAATTACTATTTTTTCTCTCTAGAAATATAAAAAATCAAATTAGTATTTTTTCTATCTAGAAATATATGTAATTACAGGAAAAAAAGAGTGTTGAAGTGAAATATTTATCTTGTATCCATGTATGGAGGATTATCAAGGAATTTCTCAACCTAGAACATGGATAACGAAAAACATGTGGCTTATACATTCAAAGTGTCTTAAAAGAGATAAGGTAATATGGTTAGCATATTACTATCAAATAAATGAAAGCAAAGGAAAAGAGGAATAAAGAGGGGTTTAGTGTATGAATTTTACAATTTGTATTAGCCCTACATAAATTACGTTGGTATATTGTTGTTCATCAAGCATTAACTATATTAATTCCCACCTTAGGATGAACACAAAGGCTCATACACATAGACATGATGAAATCACAAATGTTGAAATCCCTCATTTTGAGTGTTCGTCACTTATTTAAATTGATATTACAATCCCTAAACTAGATTTAGGGCCTCACTTGATTACATTCAAGTCATTTAGTGGTATTGATGGTCCTTTATTTTGTATAATGCCCTAGTTGATCAGATTTTCCCCACAAACTCCCATTTGATTTGTCTCTAGCCCATGTTGGCAATGATGGCTCCCTTGCACTAAAGTACTTATGTTGAATTAGTGAGGAATTTAATTTTGTGACCACAATCACTTATAATCTTTAGTAAGAACACTTTATTTATGAGTCAATCTTGGTCAATTTTGAGATTTTCTTTAGACTCTTATGGGATTCCATTATCACAAGTTGTCCTATCCTTCCCAAATTTGTATTTCGTATTAATACTAACTGCCCATTTTTTTTATGGTATAAAGGTAATTTTGTTTACTTAATTGATGTTGATGCAAAAAAATGTTTTTTGTTGAAAAATGGGATTTCACCTAAAACTAAGCCCCAATTAACCTTCTCTCAGTTTGAGATAGAAAACTCCTCATGTTTGATTGTCAAACTAAAAGTACTAGATTTAGTGTTGGTTTATTAAAATATAAATTATAAACACAATTCTAAAACATAACTAAATGTAGTCTTAAAAATAATCACCTAGCTAAGATTTTCAAAACAAAGAGTGAATACGAAATCAATAGTTGATTCAATAATTGAAATAGAAAACAATTTAATGTGTGTTTAATAAGAGCATATGAATAATCAACAATGAAAAAAAATCTCTTTCACCATAACACATGGTACTTTCACCTATCATGTCATGCCTTTTTGTCTAAAAAAAAATGGATCCTCATTCCAATCGGTTATGACTTATGTCTTGCATGATGTCTCCTACCTCATCTTAGCTTGTCTTGGATGACCTTATGACCAAATCAAACAAGTTTTCCCAAAACCTCAAAGACCTTTTCAACATATTTCATAGGTGTAGAAAGTACATGATTTAGTTGAACCCCCACAAGTATGTATTTTGCGTCAGTATTGGATGTTTATCGGGTTGCATCATTCCCAAACAAGGAATCATGGTGGATCCCTTGAAAAACCATTATATCAATGAGTTTCCGCCTCCAAAAGATTTGTGCCAATTGCAAAGTATACAATGAAAGACCAACTTTTGTGATTCTTCGTCCTTCACTATGCCACTTGTGTACATGGATTCTTATGACTTTTATGTGAGGAAATACCCTTAAGATGGGATGATTAATCTCAATAAGAATTTTATGCATTTAAATCCTCTCTATTAAATTCCTCATTAATCGGTCCTCTAGAATTTAATACGTATTATATCTTTTATCTATCTTCTTCATACATGTCTATCTAAGGAGTGCATGTACAATAGGTATATGACTATTGAGATAATGCCATATAATACATGAGAAAGAATATATCAGAACCTCCCCTGAATTACAATCATGAGTAGAAATTAGATTCTTTAGTCCATGCAATCAAAAAATTGCGTCATTAATTTTTTTACAGACCACAAAAGTTATAGAAAATTCCAACCCCATGGAATACTTACTCAATCGATAACTTATCAATGGAAAGTATGTCTGGTGGATCATAATTCTCCAGGAATTTGATCTATATTGTAGTACTCCTAAGAGTAAGAAGGTGCTCATACTTACTGAGTTCATCACTAATTTGTCATCAAACATCAAGAACCACTAGTGAACGAAAACTTCAATGATGAACACTTTTTTATAATATCATTCGATGCGACATGGTACAAATATATACTCACCTATTTGTGCATCATAATTTTTCTCCACATCCTTCTTGGGATGATCACTAGTGTATCTTTCACCAAGCCCCCCAGTATCTCCTTATTGGAGACATTCTATATCTTTAGTCACTCGATACAATCATGCATCAATGTCTCACACTTGAGGAGGATGGTTGGGTCCCGAGTGATCTCTCTAGTGGCGCCTATATAGGAAATTTTTCAGGAGTTTTCACTTCTCAAAAATTGGTCTACACTGGTTATTTTTGGCCTACCCTCTTCCATAATTGCATTTAGGAATCCAAATGAAGTAAAAAGTTCTAGGTATTCACTCACAAAACTAAAGATCCACCAAATCCTTTAAACATTATCATTACCGTCATTCCCTTCTACAAGTGGGGCATCAACTTTATCATGTGAAATCCCCATCCAACAATGGACACAAGTACATCAGTGTGGCCATCTATTAATTCACCAAATGGGATAAGGCCATGCCAACATTAAACAACATAGTGGGCATTGGCACTTGGTTCTTCTTCAATCATGTCATCACTCATTTTAGGGTCCCCCAATAGCGAATTTTTAATCATGGAAAACATTTATAGAATGAAGTGTTCCAAGAGTTGTCTTCCCTTCTTAGCTTGACCCATGAGTTTGCTTCCCCATTCCATCTGCAATAAATCAATCTAGTTAAGGTTATCAACAAATTCCTCAAAACAATGCTATAAAGGACAGTCATTAAGCACAAAAACGATTGACACCACTTTTATATACACTTTGTGCATACCAAACCACAATCAAAATTTCCATAGGATTTACCCGCTTCCACCTTATCATTGGCCTGGAAACCATTTTACCAATCTAGTGCAAGATAACAACCATATGGATAACATATGAGATATTGATGGATACTACCCCCTAAAACAACATCTTTTCTCCTTAGAGATAATAGATGAAGATCAATTCTTTTCATTACAAAGTAATGGAGAAACCAAGAATTTATCTAATACCACATTTTATCGCCAAGTATTCTCTTGTTTATTCAGTGAGGTTGAGGTTATTATAGAATATGATATCTCCCATGATGCTCTACGACAATGGATGTAAGAAACACTTTAGTGAGGCCTCTTCATTTTTAAGCACTACCTCACTCAAGGAGCATACATCCTTGCTTACCCTAAGGGTGTCCTGTTTAATGACCCCACAAACTTATTGTACTTCGAGAAATTTTATGTAACGCCCCCAACCACCAATAGGTTGGGAAACATCACAAAGTAAAAATATTTCTTCTCTTATACCAATTTGTAACATTCTCGACCATCAAGTTGGGCCATGCTACTCTAGATAATGCTCATGCTCGAATATAGATACACACACACACACACACACACATATATCTTTAGTGCAATTTTTAACCAGACATAAACATTTTTTTCATGCATATATTAATTGGAAGCGACAATAACACATACAAACTTACAGATTATTTACATTCTACTATCACATAACATAATGTAAAAATAACAGTAAAACCATGCATACATTATTCACATGAAAAACCCATAAATATAACAACATATATAGGCAATACCCATCATTATAGCATGTACAAAATTTACACAACATGTAAATGAAAAAAGGGTTGGTACTTATATTTTAATTGAAGTACACCAACTATGTGAAGACCTTATATGAACCTACTAGCCTTAGACAATGTTGCTCATCACTCTCATTAGTCAGTCACCCCCGAGCTAGAACTAAACTCCACCGGGCAAGGGATTCCTAGGCTAGGTAGGGACAACATGAAGTTGCACAGTACAACAGGAAAGATTTCCTCCAAGAAGCCACTTACGCCCACAACTCACAGAGTCTCATTCCACACATGCCTATCCCACCCTAGGAGTGCACAACTTCACTATCACATATTCCATCGGCTGATACACTTCCCTTTCCTTGGGCTTCAACAACAGGTCGGATCAAGAATTCTCAGAGCTCTGTAGCTGCTACTGGACTCCCTCCAGGAGAAATCACTTCCTCGACACACTCTCTCACCTAGAGAGAGTTTCTCACAGGCCTGAAAACCTGCTTATTCTATCCATGAGACTGACAACCAACTTCTTCACTCCCACTCCTCAACACACAGGAATATTGATGGCAACTGACAAGACAAAATACAGGGTATAATTGTTGTAAGGGTATCAACTCAAGTTTTTTGTATAGGTTTGGTTTCTTGGCATTCAACAATGTTGGACTGGCTCACTACCTTCTTGTTCAGTTCATCCACGAGACAGGGTAATGGATGGCGAGCATGGTCTAGAATTGTGAGAGTGGACAACAGGGTGAGAATGGTTTGAATGCTTAGCATTGTGATAATGGTGAGAATTCCCCCCCATAAATCTAGATGAATTTTTTATGACACTTGGGTCTCCAGGAGCACGTTCCCCCCACTTGGAACTCATTCCCCTCCCTAAAGGAACTTAGGATAAATTAATATCTTCTTTACATATTTTTAGAATAATAATATATTATTCTATTAGGCTCTTAAGCTCTACTCTTAGCCTCCTCCCTTTCCCGACCTAGTAGATTTTAGTCCCCCATACTCTTTCTTCATGGCCCATCTACACGCATCAATGTTGATATATTAAATATATGAATTTTTACATGTACAAAGCAAGCTCCTCTCCTTTAACACCTAGGCTCTCCGCCTAATCAACACATAAACCTACCAACGTATAAATACTCAACTCACTAGCCTACAAAACATGTTACATTTGTAAATACAATTGAGGCTTGTCCTTGAGGTATTACAATACCCTTCCCTTATTTTTTCACTATCCTTAGTGCAACTTAATTACACAACATCAACAAGATTTCCAAAATCTTCAAAAGATGTGGGTATTTTTACCGCATAGTGTCTTCATTCTCCCATGTTGTGTCCTCGGAACCGTATCAAGTCCACTGAACCTTTACAAGCCCTATGGATCAACTTCGTAGTTTCTTTCTCTTCTGGTCTAGTATGTGAACCAGATGCACTTGTAGGGTACCTTTTTTCTCCACTTGAATCACATTCTAGTCAATCACACGATTAGCATCAGGTATATATTTCTTGAACAATGAGACATAAAATACATTCTAAATAGTCATGCATGCAGGAAATGAAAGCATATAAGATACTAGTCCAATCCTTTCTAGAATTTAAAATGGCCCACAATATATGGCTGCCAACTTGGAACAGTTGCCCAACATCAGGGAACTTTTGTTGGCTTTCACCTTTCAGAAAACATGATCACCCACTTTAAATTCCTTATGGGTTTTGCCTTTGTCAGAATAGATTTTCTTCTTGTCTTAGGAAACCTTCAAATTCTATTTAATATTCAGAATTTGTTCTTCCATTTCTTTAATCAACTCTGGCCCAACCACTGCTCTGTCAGCTAGGTTGTCCCAACTTACTGGGGTGTTGCACTTTCTTCGATAAAGTGCCTCAAATGGGCTCATCTTCAGTGATGCTTGGTTCCCATTGTTATAAGAAAAATATACCAAGTGTAGGTAGTCTTCCCATCTAGATGGTTTGTCCATAACATACATTCTTAACATATATTCTATAACTTGATTTTCTCTTTATGTTTGTCCATCGGACTTAGGATGATAAGTTGAGTTGAAGTTCAGGTTCGTTCCGAATCCTTTGAATAATCCTCTCCAAAACTTTGAGGTAAATTTTGCATCTCTGTCAGACACAAGTGTCTTGGGTATGCCATGAAAGTGTGCTACTTCCCTTATATAAATATCAACAACATTAGATACCTTGTGAGTAGTCTTATAGGGAATAAAATGGGCAACCTTCATAAGCTTATCCACCACCGCCATGATGAAATCATGTTGCTTGTTTGATCTGGGTAATCCTATGATGAAATACATTGTCACCACTTCCCACTTCCACTCAGGAATGGGTAATGGTTGTAGCAACCCAGATGGGTTTCTATGCTCATCTTTGACCCTTTGACACTCCATACATCTAGTGATGTATTCTGCAATTGATTTCTTCATGTCTGACCAGCAGTAATGACTCTTGACTGCTGAAACTATTTTTTGATGTCCTGGGTGTCCTACATAAGGTAAATTATGCATCGCTTTTAAAATATCACTCCTCAATTACAGAGAATTGCGTACATAAAATCTGTTTTTCTCCAAGAAAATTCCATCAATTCCCAATTCACAATCTTAAGATTTCTACTGCATTTTACCTTGTTGCAATTTAGTTACCAATTCCATGTACTGCAAATCAATTTTTTCAAACTTATAAATTATTCATTTAAGATCCGTCTGATACGTGCTAATGGTTGTAGCATGTAGTTCATGCACTCTCCTGTTGAGTGCATCAACCACTTTGTTCTCCTTTCCTTTGATGTGCTTGATATCAAAGTCATATTCACATAGTAATTTCAACCATCTACTCTTCCTAGCATTCAAAGTAGGCTGGTCAAAAAAATATTTCAGACCATTATAGTCTCTTCTCATCTCAAACCTTTTTCCCATGAGGTAGTGTCTCCATTTATTTAAAACTTGCACTATGGCTTCCAACTCCAGATAATGAGTGGCATAGATCCTTTCATGATATTTCAATTTCCTAGATTCAAAACATATCACAAACCCATTATGGATGAGGAATCCACCCAGCCCTTCTTTGCATGCATATGTGCAAACCACAAATTCTTCATTCAGATCTCCAGTCTTTAGAATTAGAGCATTGGTTAAAAATTTCTTCAATTGTTGGAAGATCATTTCACAATCTGTTTTCCATTGAAACTTCTTCACCTTCCTTTGCAAGGAAGTGATGGGATGAGCTATTCTCAAAAACCCTGCAATGAACCTTTTGTTGTAGCCAACTAGACCTATGAAGGATCTAACTTATGTCACAATCTTAGGTGTTGTCCACCCTTTAATGGCCTAAATATTTTCATGGTCCATTGTTATCCCTTCTTCGGATATGATATTCCCAAAATAGTGAATTGTGTTTTGATCAAATGAGCACTTTCTCAATTTGGCATACAACTGATGCTCTCTTATAACTTGCAACACTATCCTCAAATGATTCTCATGTTCTTCTTCCGACTTGGAATATACAAGGATGTCATCCAAAAAGTCAATGACAAACTTGTCTCAATATTCTCGTATAACCCCATTCATTAAGCACATGAAAACAAATGGTGCATTTGATAACCCAAATGGCACCATTGTGAACCCATAATGACCATACCTTGTTCTGAAGGTGGCCTTTCTGATGTATTCCTCTTTAATCCTTACCTGATGGTATCCCGACTTGAGATCTATCTTTGAAAATATCCTTGCATTCTTCAACTGATCGAAGAGATCATCAATCCTTGGTAGAGGATACTTGTTCTTTATAGTTACTCTAT
>SNQJ01S0236429.1:4654-18478 GCA_010110895.2 Picea sitchensis
TTTGGCTTACCCTGTTCTTCCACTAAACTCGATCAGATGGTTGAGAATTCACCCAAATTCCCTCCTTGATCTAATGACTGGAAAGATTTCATGACTTCGTTATCCTGCCTTGTATCCAATGTTCGCACGCGTGGATAAGTGGTGAAGTTCCAAAGTTATTTTGTCTGCTACTTGATCCAATGGTCCATATTGCTACTGCTTCAGATCTAACAGTTGAGATTTAATCCTTCCCAACCTTTAACTTCACCTGAATCTAACGATCCTAGATTGTCCTGAACTGAGAATGAATGGCTCATGTAACTTGATCCTTTACGAGGGATTCCTCTGTGTAGGCTCTGGCTTTTGCATGATCTAACGGTCCAGGATTGTCCCGAGAACTTAAACAATGAACATGATTCCTCCTAACCCATTTCTCTTTATACTTGGATTCCAATTGAACCAAGATTGTTGATTTGTTCCTTTGGTCAACAATCGATGGTTTTCATATCTCTCAATTGTAACAAAGTTTCCTCACATTTTTTAGGGTGTTCTCCAGTTTATCTATTAGAAATTCGATCCCAATAGAACTTCCTTAAGGTTCTATTTTTCCTGAGCTTTCCTTCGACCTTTCCAAAGGTATTAATGTTGCATGTTATGATCTCATGCAAAATAATATGCTACCTCTCCTAAGCTTTAGGTTTATACTGGATTCCTCTGCACCTCGTGCTATGTATTCTGCGCAACCTACTACATTATCTCTCCTGAGCTTTAGGATCTCAAAGACATTAAATGACAATACCATATTGATATTCTTGACATAAATGCCAACACCATAATACCATGTCCAACATTGATCATATTGTCTTTCTTTGACATCAATTCCAACACCATAACACCATGTCAAACAATGAATTACATGGAATTCTCACTACATATGAGATGAGGATAGAGAAGGATAAACAAGAAAATTCATCAAGGAAGGAAGAAACTTTCAAGGCATCAAATAAGAGAAAGACAAAAGAATACAAAACAAGTGACAAATCATACAATGAATCAGATGAAGAAGAAGACAACTTTGTTAGAAAGCTCGAGAGGGGATCAGGAAAATACAAAGGTAAGCTTCCCTTCATACTCCTTAATTGTGGAGGAGTAGGACACTTTGCTAATAAATTTCCTTATGAAAAAAATGAAAATAGCAATGTAAAAGAATATTCTAGTTACAAAACGTACAATATCGGTAAGACTGAAAAGAGGAGGAAGTTATACAAAAAAATAATAATCTATATACCAATGAGGACAACAACTCTTCATATGATAATGAAATTGAAATAGAAGATATTCTCTTGATGGGTATAGAAAATAGAGACACATATTATACAGAATAAGATAATCATGAAAGTGATGAAAAAGTAGATCTTGCAGCATAACTCATTAGTTCCTTAGAATAAATAGACAAACTCAAAGAAAAGAATAGAAAATAGAAAAAATAAATGCAAAAATATAAAGAGGTGGAACATGATCTTGAAGAAAATGAGAAGGAAATAATTATCCTAAATACCCAGGTAGAAGAGGAAAACAGAATTGAAGAAGTCTTAAGAGCCCAACTAAAAGAAAAGGAAGATATCTACAACAATTTAGAATCAGAAATAGTTTGTCTAAGAAAGGAGTTGGAAAGATCACATACAGACAAGAAATAAATATCTCTACAACCTTGAATGAAATTCTAAAATGTCAAATATCACCATTTGAAAAGACTAGTCTTGGTTACAACAAATATAAGGAAGCTACTAATGAATAAGCCTCAACCACTTCAAAACAGTCAAGGGAAGAAAGGACCAAGAGTTTTTTTCTATGTACTTAAAAAATATGAAGACAACAAGAAGGAAGAACAATATGTTCCACGGAAGACAAATCTTCCTCACAAGGACATAATCAATAAGACTCTCCCATTAAGATGGAATCACACAATTAGGTACCAACATTCTTTCTTTGGCTATTTTTAATATTGTAGTGGTTTTGGTCATAAAGCAATATATTGTAGAGAAAATGTAAGAGACATTTATATGAGTAACAACAACAGAGATACCCATGGATTATCAAGGAGAAATTATAATTCATTTTCCCCCTTGATGAACTATTGTTATAACTGCAATAATTTTAGGCATACATAAAAAATTTGCAGAAGTAATTTCAGAAAGGATGAGAAAGAGGAAGCCTTGACCATCATGGAAAGAAATCGAGAACAAAAGGAACAAAATAAGGAAAAATACATGTTCGTCCAAGCTGCACTTCGCGCACAAAATAATAAGGATAAGTGGGTCATTGACAGTGGGTGCTCTAGTCACATGACAAGAGATGGAACAAATTTTATCACGTTGAAGAATAATGAAGGTAGTGTTACCTTTGGAGAAAATGGCAGGCCAAAGATAGTTGGAAAAGGCACTCTCAGTCTTGACAATGGAGGAGCTAAATTTGAAAAATTTATGTGTGTTGAAAACTTGAAACATAATCTTCTCATTGTAAGATAGATGTGTGACCAAGGAAACATTCCTACCTTTGACTCTCGAGAATGTGAGATCATAAAAACAAATTCAAGAAAGTTGGTTGCAAAAGAAATCAAGACCCCAAACAATGTATACATTCTTGATGAAATTAATGGAGATAAATGCTTCATGGAGAATATAGATTAAAGTTGGTTGTGGCATAAAAGAATGGGTCATATGAATTTGAAAAACTTGGTAAAAATAAATACCAAGCAAACAGTAAGAGATATGCCAAATATCACAAAACCATCGAGCATTGTTTGCAAGCACTTCCATTATGGAAAACATTCAAGGGTGAACTTCAAGAAAAAGGAATATGCAACATCCAATCCATTGGAACTTGTGAATATTAATCTTTGTGGACCAACAGGAACAAAATTCCTACAAGGAGAAAGTTGTTTTATGTTTCTCATTGATGATTATACAAGAATGACTTGGGTTTCCTTTCTCAAAAATAAATCTGTGGCATTTGAAAATTTTAAAGCATTCAAAGCTTTAGTTGAGAATGAGGTAGATCTGAAAATCAAATGCTTAAGGTCAAATAATGGAAGTGAGTTCACATCTAATGAATTTGAAGAATTCTGTGAAAATCGTGGAATAAAAAGACAATATGCAGCTGCAAGAACTCCTCAATAAATGAAGTAGTTGAAAAGAAATGCATACATGTACAAGAAATTCCCAAAACAATGCTAAATGAAGCAGGATTATCCAACAATTTTTGGAGAGAAGCAATTTATACTACGATTTACATTCTAAACAGAGGACAAATTAGAGTCAATAGTGACAAGACACCCTGTGAACTTTGGAAAGGTTGAACAACATCTTTAAAATATTTTGGAAGAAAGTGTTACATCAAACAAGATGATGAGGATCTAGGAAAGTTTGACTCAAGAACAGATGAAGGAATTTTTCTTGGTTATTCCTCAAGAAGCAAAGCCTATAGATGTTACAAAAAAAGACTATAAAATATTGTTGAAAGCATTAATGTCAGAATAGATGTAGAAATATAGCACAAGAGCCAGCTAGAGGTAGAAGAAATAGAATACAACAAATAATAAGAAGAAGAATATTAAGAAGTAGAAAAAGAAAATGAAGAAGAAGAAGAAGAAATAGAATGTCAAGATACATAAATTCCATCAAGGTTTGAGCAAAACAATCATCCAAAAAACTTGATTCTTGGAGACAAAAATGCTCAAACTCAAACTAGGAGAAAATTGGCAAGCAATTTTGAACAGGTAAATCACCCTTTACTATCCAAAATAGAGCCTAAATGTTTCACATAATCTAGTAATTATCAACATTGGGTGAATTCTATAGAATAAGATTTAAACTAGATTGAGAAAAATCAAATATGGGAACTTGTCCCAAGACCCAAAGATAAAAATGTGATTGACACAAAATGTGTATTCATAAATAACTTAAATGAAGACGAAAAGTAGTAAGAAATAAAGCAATATTGGTCTAAAAAGGGTATGCTCAAGTAGAAGGTATCGACTTCGAAGAAACCTTTTCTCTTGTTGCAAGAAAATAAACAATTAGAATTTTTTTGGCATTTGCAAGCTTCAAGAATTTTAAGGTGTATCACATGGATATCAAGTCAGCATTCCTAAATGGATATTTAGAGGAAGAAGTATACATCAAACAACTTGAAATATTCTTATTGTTAGAAAATGAAGGTTACATTTGTAGATTGAAAAAAACACTTTATGGATTAAAGCAAGCTCCTAGATCATGGTATTCAAGGCTTCAAAAGTACTTGTTGCAACAAGGTTTCAAAAGAGGAACAACAGATAACAATCTTTACATAAAAATAGATAGTATAGATATTCTAATAATTGTAGTTTATGTGGATGATATCATTTTTGGAAGTAATGATCATAGAACGAGTCAAAACTTTATAGAAAATATGAAAAATGAATTTGAAATGTCCATGCTTGAAGAAATGTCATTCTTTCTAGGTTTGCATATTTCTCAAACCAGCAAAGGCATATTTATTTCTCAGAACAAACATATTAAGTATATGTTGAAGAAGTTTGACATGGAAGACTACAAACTTGTCAAAACACCCATAGTCATTGGTTGTAATTTAAACAAATAGGATGAATCAAAGGGAGATAATAAAACTCTATATAGATCAATGATATTTATCATACTATATGTGACAGGTTCAATACCATATATTATGTAGGAAGTAGGATTAGTTGGAAGGTTTCAAACTACACCAAAGGAATCGCATGTGCACGCAGTAACAAGAATATTTATATATTCGAAAGGCACGATGGACTTTGATTTATGGTATCCTATAGGAAAATATTTTACTCTGACAATTTACACATATGCATATTGGTAAGGTATTGTGGATGATAGAAAAAGTACAAGTGGTGGAGCTTTCTTCCTAGGAAATAGTCTAGTTTTTTGGCTCAGCAAGAAACAATCATAAATTTATAAATCCACAACAAAAGCAGAATACATTGCAGCAACAACATGTTGTACACAAGTTCTCTAGATGAAACAAACTTTGAAGTAAATTTAGATAGAATATGATCAACCCATATCAATATTGTGTGACAATACTAGTGTAATAAATATCTCCAAGAATCCTTTCATGCATTCAAAGACTACACATTCCAATCAAGTATCATTTCTTCATAGATAAAGTCACATGATGGATTGTCAATATGGAATATATTATCACAAAGGAACAAATTGTTAATATATTTAAAAAACCTCTACCTAGAGAAGTCTACGAGTATCTTATAGACAGAAACTAGGGGTGGTACCTATGACATCCACTCATTGAAGCACTACAATAAGAGAACCAAATTAGGGGGAGTTGAAGACAGATCGAAGGGTGTTGGTCGCAAAACAGAGAATAAAGAGTAAAGTGAAAGGGGGAGAAAATCCCTTTGCCATTGATGTCAAAGGGGGAGAGTACATAGAATACAAATAAAGGGGAATATTTGCAGAACGAGAGACGTATAGGAAGTACCAAATAACTAAGTATTTCCATCAATGAAAAAGGGGTGTTTTTTGGAAATTATGTTGTCATCGATGTCAATGGATGTCATTGATATCACAGTCAGGGGGAGACTAATTGTTATCAATGATAAGGGGATACTATAAATGTATTTGTAAATTGATGATCCTTTGTGTATGCATTGTTAAATTTTGCAAGTAATTTTTGCTTACCCTGAAGAAGAAGTGACTCTGTGAAAATACAACAAAGGACATGCAAAATGGATGTGATCGAGGAGAAACAAGAAATTGAGGAAATAAATGACCCTGCAAATGACAGGTCCAAGGATTTAACCAGAAACATGAATCCATGGACAGACATAAGAATAAGAGTAAGTGTTGAATTCGTGTTGAAGGAAAGACGATAGTAAAAAGTCGATCCAAGTAAATTTGGGCCGCACATGCATAAGGAGAAGTTTTTCAAGTGGAATATGGATGAGAAGATCCCATTACAAGCCTTAGAAGAAATAATTATGGTAAGGGAACTAGAGTTGAAGTCTGAGGGTGCAACAAAATATTTTCGTAAAATGATATATCCCACATTTGTTGGGAAAACATAGTTCAAAAGGTTTGTATTGAAAACGTAAAAGCACATAGTTTGAATATGGGGGAGAGATACAAAATACTATGTGAAACGTTAAGTTTTGTTGTAAATAATGGTGGACCCAGAAAAAGATAAATCATGACCGTTCATCTTCAGAGATCAATGTTTAGATCAAAGATTGAGGTCTGAGACTTGGTGGGCCATCTCAACCACGTCGACACCATGATAGAAACCTCAGCAGCGCCAGTGTCTAGTTAGATGAATGCAACATTAGTGCCATGTGTCTAGTCAGATGAGTTCCATATCAAAGGGAGTCCACGTCAGTGATATAACAAGAATTTATGCATATGCCATGTACAGTACCATGTATCAAGACATGTGTCGATGCCATACCATCTAGTATAGAATAAGACGTCCACACAGCTGCCACCTCATCTGCAACATTAGCACAAGAGATATGGGAAAATTAATAACTATCAAAGCATCATAGAGATAGTAAGCATAGATGAGAATCAAGAATATGTGAAGAAATGAGCTCAAACCCACAGACCCAAGTACCTACAATGGGATATTGATAAATGGATAAGTAGCAAAAATTGATCGAACATAGATGAATAATGAGGTAAGTGTCGTAGATCTCTCACCCACTGCAAGAACTAAAAAATTGACTAAGTGTCAAAATGAAGAAAAGATAATGAGCATGGTGGAGAATCGAGAGTGTTATCCCCTATCCTAGGGATAACTAAGGAGATCATGTCTTGAGGCCCATAGGTCCTATAAATGGAGTGTCGAGAGTTGGTTGACTTGAGCATGGCCCTGGAGGGCCCATATTTTATTCAATGTAGCTCGTTTATTAGTAGCAATAACATACATCCCACCAACTTGGTCCTGAAGTAGAAATAAGTCTTGCTCCATGAGGTAATGAGTTCGGGTATCATGGTATGTGTCACTCTGATTATTGAATCACTTAAGTATGTTTCATTGAATTCTCCTTCATTTCATAACATTTTCTTGGAAATTATGCTCTTTAACTTGTTCATACCTGGGAGGGTGACATAATTCCCTAGCAAGGTGATTCCCCTTTAGGATGTTATCAATGGGTGGGTCTATGAAATTTCATCATCCATTCCCTCCATATTACCACTTTTCATCATTATTCCTCTCATCTTCCCCCACCTTGGTTTGGGCATCGGGTTTTCCACGCTAGGAAGGGTTGTACCTTGCCTTGTGGGAAGAAGGGTCTAAAGTCCCAGAGGGTAAAAGTAGTTGGTAAGAGTTAAAATCCAAAATTAAACCTTTGAGATGTGTCTCCCATGGATTCCCAAGAAAGCAGTAAAAGGCTTCTCAGTAAGAAAAGGGAACCCGTAAGATAGATAAACTCTCAAGGTATTAGTTGGTGGATGAGAGGTCTCATCATGAGCCGACCTATTAGGACCATGGGCATGTAGTGGTATGACACTACCATATATCTGGTCACCAAACTAGGGTAGTGGCTCTTGGTGGCATAGCCAAGAGAAAGGGGGTCTCATCACAAGCCAACCTTCTCATCTCCATGAAATGCTTGTGGGTAACACTGTCACCTCTGGTCAGCAAGCCAGGACAATGTCCCTTAGATCTTCCCTTGAAGCACAAAAGAAAAAGAAATAAGACTAAGAACAAAAGACATTGAATGGGCTAGGAAAAAATGGCATCCATGATAAGGTGCAGCTCGCCCTCTACAAAGGAGCCCACAGGACAGACTTGCATTTCCCTGTTATCACTGCACCTTGGGCCCAAAATTTTCCCCCACAATACTTCACACACACTTACATGACCTAGAATAGTTCTCACTTGGGAAACACCCCAAACTTAAGGAGGATTAGCCCAATAGGACATCCTGAGACCTTCTCCAAACCTGACTTGTTAAACTACATAACATATTTGAGCATTTTTCTGGGTAAAGGTGGGTTTGACGCACATGTTTAGGTAATTTGATTATTAGATGTGATGGAAATTGCTATGATCCATGTGACTTATGAGACCATGGAGGGCATACTTGTTTTTGCTGCAAGACTTTACCCGTTGGATAGGTACATATGGGGGAATGATTAGCTCAAACCTCCATGGGGATGAAATCCCAACATATGGATGTTATGACCCCACCAGGGGGAAAGAGAAACCAGAGGCTTACACGAGGAAGAAATAAGGACGGTACACCAAGGACCCTTTGGCAGACCTAGACCCAGGGGGGTTTTGCCTTTCCACATGGACGTTGACCCTTGAGAGAACATAACATCATCATTATGACCCTGACATCATCCAAAGTTAGGGTTTTCACTTATGAGGGTAGTTGTGTGCTAGTTGGCATGTGTGGCAGCATTCAAGGCCTTTGAAGGCCAAACCTTCTGCACTTGAGGCCTAGTGTTCCACCCTAGGGGCCTAACATCACCCTGGAAGGGAATGACATCACCCTTGAATATGAAATTAGGTTTTAATCTATGTCATTTATGTAAAAAATGGATTTTAAATTTAATTTGGCCATGTCGCCCTTTTTAAGACCTAATTATAATTAAAGGTCGTTGATATCGTATAAATAGAGAGAGAGAAATCTCATTTTTATCATCATCTCTCATCAAACAAGTGTGGGGTATGAAATCAGGCCCTGTTTAAGGGTTATTGGTTGAACTAATTAGTGCGCAACTTCTTGGAGAGGCAAATTTTGGTGTCTCTTGGATATTCTTCATTGTGGAGGATCTTCAACTAGGGTTTGGCTCGATTATTCTTAGTGAAGTAAGTAGAAAATATGAAATTTGTTTATGTTAATGAATTATTGTGGTAAATTTTACTTGGTTCATGTTAAATATTATGAAATTTCTTGCTTAAAACCCTAGGAAAGAAACATAAGTTATTATCTTTTTCTCTATAGTTTTCCACTTGTTTGAATTTCTCAAAGTGCGCCTTGTTTAGAAGTAGCCACTAGAGCCCTAAACTGATAGAACTCTAGTATCCCTACTCTAATTTCCTATTGCATATATTACTTATAAATTGTCTACGGAAAGAGAAATCGTTAGGGCCTAAGTTTCCTTACTTTCTAGCCAAATTTTCTTTTAGGACCTGGATGCTTGAGGCCTTGGGTTACCAACACCTCCCCCATCCATTCCATCTCCTTTGACTAAGTACTATCATTTCTATTTTGATATGAGATTTTTTGTTGCTATTGTTGACTCCATACACCCTAAAAGGCACTAGTCCATTCACTATAGTGATTGTTGATGAAAACAACTCTCAAACTATCTTCCTTGAAACATTTACTAACTTCTACTAACCTTAGACTAGACTAATCCATTAACCAACTTGCTACTGTTGCAAAATATTTATACAACCATATTAGAAAAACAAATTCATCTTCAAAAGTGACATTAAAAGCTAATTAGACATTGCCAATTTTGCTTCTGACAAGTTGTTATCATTTTGTCAACTTAGAGCTATATTTTCTTGTCATTTTCAAGCATTATTGAGGCATAATTGATGTGGTTGTTACAAAATATTAATTGTTGTTATAAATAATTACCTTGTTGTAGTTTTATATCAACTTACTTATTTTTCATAGGTTTATGGTATTATGAAGCACTAACATCATATGGTACTTGGAAATTGCACTCTTTCTATTTGTTGTCTTGTTTGGCCAGGTACACCTTATTTACCCTTCGCTTCATCTCTATAAGACACAAGAACCTTTGACTTGAGTGATTTGTGAGAGGGGTGGGACTTTCTTATATATTTTTCCTTAGCCTTCTCAAAGCCTCAGGTTATTGGGGATGTATCCCTTGGGGTGCTTTGATATACTCCTAAATATAAAGGGGTTTCCTATTAAGGTGACAATGATAGGTCACTCCCAATTATGCCAATCTTGCTTCCACTTCCCTTGGTATTTGGGAAAGCACAGAGTGTGCGATAACAGGGAGCATGAAAATAAATGAGTGTGAACCCGCGGATGCACGTTAGGATATAAAACAATTGACTAAGTGTCAAGGGTCGGTCGGACGAACAAGGTCATGTATAAGAGAAGAACGGAAATGTACTGTGGACCCAAAAAAGGAGTTCAAAAATAGACTAAGTGTCAATAATTGATTGGATTACCCAAGAGGTCACCACTTGTCACAGGTCGAATGGCTCAGGAGGGCACCAAATGTCATAGATCAGATGGCCCTGAGGGTGAGAGATCTGACAACTCATAATGTCTCATAGACTCACAATGAAATACTTAGAAAATTTTCTAACTATGAGTGAAAAATGAGTCAGTGGAATGCGAAAGTGCATTCAGGAGGTCGTGGAAGTATGAAACGATATGACTTATACCTACAAATAAATTCTTGGAAATGCATCTAAGTATAGGAGAAAAAGGAGTACGGTGAAACTTGAGGGTGTAATTTGGAGGTCGCAGAAGTTTGAAACAAAGAAGAGATGTGCCTTAGACCCACAACGAATCCATCAAGACTTGGATCAACAATTAAGATTAATCTGAGATCTAGACTCTAGATCAAATGACTACTATGCATTGTGGTTGCATTACATGTTTTGATGGGTATATAATAGATCAATGACCACAATTGATTTGAGAAGGAGACCCGATGACTATCGGAGTATGTGTCATAGGAGAGGTTATTGTTAGAGTGGAATTATTTATGAGTGGATGGGTTCTGACTAGTGGGACTTTGAGGGTCAGTGAGAGGTCGATAGGTTGGTATACAGATAGCTCAAGAACCCGATAGACCTAGAGGTCTCAATGAACATGATCGCAAAATTGCTGGTGGAGATTAAATGGATATCCATATCGAATGATGGCTATTCAGTGTGGTTACATGTGTTTCTGATATGCTAAATGAAGATCAATAGTTGATTTCAAATCAAGGACATATCATATGGTTGTTGAGTGTGCAGGTTGCATTGTGTGTTTTGGTAGAAACTAAAATAAATCAATGGTGGAGATTGAATCTTAATGTGATCTGATGGTTGTTGAGTGTTGAAGTCTGCAATGTGATATGTGAACAGACTATCTGACAAGGAAGGTTTTTGAACCAGTTTCAAAGGATCTTTGAAGCTAGAGTTTGAGGAATAAGTAAAGGGATTTGGAGTTGACCCCATGAAACTTTTTGTGTGGACAAATCATTGAGCGCATGTTTTAACCCTAAATTGCACCATCCATGCTTACCTGGCATCAGGCCAACTCATTTCCCTTCATTGCCAAAGCCATGCTGAACAGACTCCTTAAAAAACCTCTTAAATCAAGTAACCCGCACCCTAAGCCATTACTGGGCGCGTTGGAATGCTGGCAGGCCTTATACTGCACACGTTGGAACGCTGGCTGGCCCATTACAGCCCGCGTTTACCTAACAAAGCAAAAAATCAAGAAATTTGCCGACGAAACGAAAATATTTGGGTGAGTTAACTGGAACTCCCGACCATGCATGGCTGAGAGTTCGTCTAAAACCCTAGCTCCTTATAGCCTATAAAAGAAGGGGTAGGGGTATTGTTCAGAGGAAAATCATAGTAAAGAAACTCTTCCCAATTACCGAATCCGTTTTGTCCCAACCCTTTAGCCTTTCCTCAAAGCTTTAGGAGAATTCAAGCAAAGCAGTTGGAGGACAAAGAAGAGGAAGAGCCCAGGATCAGGATCAAGGAACGGTGGCCAATCTCTATTATCATTGTAAGTTGATTCATCTTGAGATTAATAAAGAGTACTTTTCCCGTCCCAATGCACGATTCTTATATGTTTTATTTGATTTATGCTTAATCTCTAACCCTCTAGTAGAACAATAGCATGCATGCGTAGTTTTGTCTTGATTGCAGGATCGCTTTTGGAAGGAGCAGCAGAAGCAAAAGGGATAAAGCACAATGGAGGATCTACACCAACCGTCGATAAAAAAGGTTAGTTGATTCTTTCCATGTTTGCATGTGAAAAAGGGTTTTAGGTTTGGGTTAGAAGGTTAAAAGTAATTTCTGAAAGGGTCATGATCTGCATGCAAGTTTAAGCCCTAGCTTGTTAGTCCGTAGGGTAGAATTTCCCCAACAATAGAATTGGCAACTCCACTGGGGAGATTTACTCTTAGGGTTTCCCGGATTTTGTTAAAGGCTCTTGGGTAGTTCAAAGAAGTTGAGTTTTCTGTTTCTTTGTTTATTTGTTGTCTGTTAGGTCAAAGCTAACAGGGAACTTGGTCATCAATACCAGTTTTTCCTTGACTGTTGCTTGACATTTATTATCGGGACACACAGAGGTACACGCGGGCTGCAGAAGGCCTGCATGCGTGTAACCCGCGCCCTAACCTTCTACAACCCGCGTTTGAACGCTTGCTGCAGAGCTTTCAGTAGAGTGTAGTATTCGGAAAGTTAGAGAGGTAGTCTCCTCTTCCCTGTCAGAAGTTTACCTTCTCAGGGGACTTTCTGGATCCTGTCTGGGTCTTGCTGGTTTACTGTCTTGTTTTCAGTCTGCTTTATTGTGTTTGATTTTGCATTTATTTTTTCCTTTTCTGTTAAAATAGAAGCATCCAAGCCTTTTAGAGACCCTGGTTGTCAATACCAGAGACCTTTTTCAGGTCTGGGCTACCTGTGTGTTGTTTATCTTAGCCTCTATACAGACCCGCGGCCTATTAAAGTCTAGCCCACGAGTACCCGCGCACTGTTATAGCTCAGCACGCGTGTGCACACGTGCTGTTTTGGTGACAGTCGCGGGCTTGATTGGTATCTTTTCAGCTTGGGTGGGGCAGTCATCCCCTCCTGTGGTAAGAAGAGCTCCTCTCAGGGGTTTAGAGTCTGGGGCTACACAGTCAGCAGGTTAGGGCATATTTTCGTTGGCCTGTGTTTTTTTTAGTTGATGTTTTGATAGAAAAGACAAAAGAGAAAAAATGTGTTTTATGGTTTTTAGGCAAGTGTTAGAATTGGTGCTTTCTTGATTGTTTTTCCACATATTTTCTCTGAGTCTTTTGCGATCTGCGCTTTAAGCCAGAGTTTTATTTTCGTTCTCTTGGTTTTGAGCTTGTCAACATTTTCCCTTGTTGCGTCATTTTGCAATTAAATAAAAAAATAAAAATAAAAAAATTGTTTCGTTTTTCTTCTTGATTGGAAGATTGTGTTGTTGCATCAGTAGCTAGGAAGAAGTATTTTTGCATAATTTTTTGCAGTGCATTTAGAGTATAAGTAGCTCGCAGATCTGAGCGAAAATCCTTTATCTTTACTGCATGAAATCTTAGTAAATTTGAAAAGGGAAAATAAGTCTTTCTTGTTGAAAAGTTGTTGGTTTTGCATTTTTTGTAAAAGTTTTTGTTTCCAAGCATTTCTTGCTCATTTTGCTTTGATTCTTGTTACACACCATCAGTTTCACTTTCATACCTTGTGACTTAAAAATCCCATTAAAAGCAACGTTAATTAAAATCAATCAGACTTTTTGTTTGTAGGGTGCATACACTAGCTCAGGACTAGGGCCTTGGAATAGGTTGGAGAGTAAATCCTCCAAGGCCACTCAAACCAAACATTGGAGTCTGTCATAGGGAGTGTAGAAGTCCAGTTACGGAAAGTTATCCAGGACCCCCCTCTAACACAGGGGCTAAACACGAGGTCGCGTAAGGAAAGGTAGCAGAGATAACCCCTCCAAAGATGGACCAAGCGTAGTGGAGAACACATATCTAGGATTTGTTGAGGGATTTTGTCGTTTGCATTTTCCACGGAGCTTCGTGGGTCTCGAATCCGTTCGAGGTCCTCAGTTGTCTT
>SNQJ01S0236430.1:0-13824 GCA_010110895.2 Picea sitchensis
CTGTGGGGCTCTACACAGATACATCCAGACTGAAATGGATTTTCTGGACATCTCATCACTCGATGTTGCTTATCGATATGTTGTTAAAATTGAGCAGAAATTTAAGCACCCGAACAAATGGGAATTTGGGTATGCAAATCCACAATAACTAAAGTATGACAAAGACAACCCTAACAAATAGTCTCCCAAAAACCAGTTCAAGACACAGGAAAAGAAGGGTCACAGGAAGACAAAGAAGGACACCGGAAAATGGTGCAAGTTCCACAAAACCCCTGGCACAACACCGATGAATTTCGCTCAAAATAGTCATTGGTGGTTGATATCAAAGACAAGGAGTCGAACCCTAATTCAGAATATGATTCTAAAAATAATGGTAAAGAAAAGATAATTGATGCGGACTCCACTGCTATTTTCGCGACTGCAACAATTCAACCAGAAGAACCAATAGAACTTGAAGAAGGGGAGCACCTTTTTCATTCAGAGATGTGGGTGAAGGGGACCCCACTGCATTTTATTATTAATAGTGGAAGTCAGAAGAACCTCATCTCAGCAGAGGTCATCAAACAATTGGGATTTTCAACAACACCACACCTGTATCCATATAACATTGGGTGGCTTCGCCAAGGATGAGATCTTCGTGTCAGCCAACAATGTCGATTTTCATACAACATGTATCCCTTCAAGGATGAGGTATTATGTGATGTTTCCCCACTGGATGTCTGTGATGTTCTCTTGGTCCAACCATATATGTTTAAGTGCCATGTTGTTTATGAGTCTCGACCCCATAGTGTCATTCTTTCTCTGGGGGGTCATCTCTACAGAATACCAGAGGTAGTTCCAACTACTTTTCCAGCTAAAAAGTGTCGCAAGGTAGTATCTCATAATGAAAAATTTAGCTTCTTCACAATTTGTTCAAAAGGAGAAAAGAAGGACACTGCAACCACTACAGCCTCGCCCAAAGCACCTTCTATGAAACAGAAACATGTCGACAAGGTTGTAGAAAAGCGTAAAGATTCCTTTTGCGCATCCTCCTCTTATGTAGCCCGAATTTTTAAATGGCCTCAGCCTCAACAGGTTCATGACAAACTTCCAAAAACTGAGCAATGCGACGTCTCCAGCAAGGCAAGCAACTCACCAAGATACAGATTCAAAAAATCCTTTTCCCTCTCCCTGGGGAGCCTAGCGCAATAGATACCATTGCTTCCTAAAGAGGGAGGATTGATCTTGGTGGTTATCGGTGGACACCCACCTTTTTCGACTGGCTCAAAACAATTTTCTGGCAATTTTGGCAATTTACTAGTTTTAGCGGTTTTTAACTTTCAGGGCCATTTTGAGGGCCCAAATGAAGGATTTTCAAGATATAGGTCCTCAATGATATCTGAAGGCATGATTGAGACCCCAAAATGAATCTCCTCGACAATACTTTTGCAATGAGCTATAACACGCCTAAAACGGAGATCGTATGCAACGTTACGACCCCGGGATATTGTTGTACTCACTTACCCAAACGAGGCCCACATGACTTTTGATGCTTCATCTCCTAGGGTTAGGTTTTTGGACGTCTAGGGTTTTTGGAATTCCTGTTTATTGTAAAAAGGCCTTCAGAGCCTCATTGTAACCATCTTCTTGCGAATGCGAGTAGCTGTCACATCTCTTCTCAGAGATAAGATGCCACCATTCTAGTGAGTCTTTCACTCTGTATTTCTACAGTCTCTGTACATTTCTTTCATTAATAGAAATTGCGTATTACTATATCTCTGTGTTTATGGTTTCATCTCTGATATATTTATGTTATATTATTGGATATACACGATATCTCTGTGCATTTCTTTATTATATTTCCACTCTCATTTCGTGCCGAAAATAATCCGGATCAGTGGTATCAGAGTAGGATGCTCTTGATTGTTTTTTCATTGCACGTCCCCAATGAGGTCCGAGTATAGAAATTTGGGTCTCGAGATTGTCTCTCTTGAAGACAATCTCTCTCGCACACCCAAGAAACCATCAATCGCGGAAGAAAAGTAAAACAACGGACCAGACGATCCTATCAATCTGTTGCTTGAGCAAGCTCCCACGCGACAGAGGGACGAAATGATGAAGAATTTTTCAAACATCCTTAAAAACCTTCTGATATTATCAGGCGCATCTTCATCAAGTGGAAAATTTGGAGGCACCTCGTCTTTCAAGGTACAAGTTAGTTTTGATATTCTTGTATTTGAAGGACAGATAAATGCAGAAGCCCTAGACAAATGGTCAACTCTACTAGAAGGTTATTTCTCTGTTCACAATTTTTCCTTCAAAGAAAAGATCACCTTTTCACTCCTTAAATATATCCCTCATGTCAGACATTGGTGTGAAACTTACTGGGAGCAAAGTTCCACAGAGGAATCTGGAATATATGGGGTCGATCCCACTTGGGATTTTTTTGTGGATGCGGTAAAGGAACAGTATTACACTGTTGGAAACTATGAGGACCAGTACATGAGATATAACACACTGTGGCAAGAGAAGGGCCAGGAAATTTTGGATTTCACTAATACCTTCCATACCTTGCGCACCACCTTTTACGACTGGCTCAAAACAGTTTTCTGGCAATTTTGGCAATTTACTAGTTTTAGCAGTTTTTAACTTCCGGGGCCATTTTGAGAGCTCAAATGAAGGTTTTTCGAGATCTAGGTCCTCAATGATCTTTGAAGGCCTTATTTATCCCCCAAAATGAATCTCCTCAACAATACCTTTCCAACGAGCGATAACACGCCTAAAACAGAGATCGTATGCAAACGTTACAACCCCTGGAAGTTGATGTACTCACTTACCCAAACGGGGCCCACATGACTTTTGGTGCTTCATCTCCTAGGGTTAGGTTTTTGGATGTCTATGTTTTTTGGCATTCATGTTTAATGTAAAAAGGCATTTAGAAATAGAGTCTTTCACTCTGTATTTTTACAATCTCTATACATTTCTTTCATTAATAAAAATCGTGTATTATTGTATCTTTGTGTTTATGGTTTCATCATTGATATATTTATGTTATATTATTGGATATACACGATATCTCTGTCCATTTATTTATTATATATCCACTCTCATTTCGTGCCAAAAATAATCCGGATTAGTGGTACCAGAGCAGGATGCTCTTAATTGTTTTTTCAGTGCATGTCCCCGACGAGGTCTGAGTATAGCAAGTTGGGTCTCAAGCTTGTCTCTCTTGAAGACAATATCTCTCGCACACCCAAGAAACCTTAAATGGTGGAAGAAAAGAAAAACAACGAAGAAGAGGATCCTATCAATATGTTGCTTGAGAAAGCTTTCACATGACAGAGGGATTAAATGATGGAGAATTTTTCCCACATACTTAAACGTATGTCGATAGCATCAGGCGCATCTTCATAAACCGACCACTTTCGAGGAACCTCACCTTTCAAGGTACAAGTTAGTTTTGATATTCCTGTATTTGAAGGACAGATAGATGCAGAAGCCCTAGAAAAATGGTTAACTCTGCTAGAAGGTTATTTCTCTGTTCAGAATTTTTCCGACAAAGAAAATATCACCTTCGCACTCCTTAAAACTCTCCCTCATGTAAAACATTGGTGGGAAAATTACTGGGAGCAAAGTTCCACAGAGGAGTCTGGAATATATGGGGTTGATCCCACTTGGGATTTTTTTGTGGATGCGTTAAAGGAACAATATTACCCTGTTGGAAACTATTAGGACCAGTACATGAGATGGACCACACTGTGGCAAGAGAAGGGACAAGCAGTTTCGGAGTTCACCAATACCTTCCATACCTTGTGCACCAAGCTGGGTATCAAAGACTCCGAGCAACATTTGGTTCTGAAATACTGTGGGGCTCTACATAGATACATCCAGACTGAAATGGATTTTCTGGACATCTCATCACTCAATGTTGCTTATCGATGTGCTATTAAAATTGAGCACAAATTTAAGCACCAGAAAAAACAAGAATTTGGTTATGCAAATCCGCAACAAGTAAAGTATGACAAAGATGGCCCTAACAAACAATCTCCCGAAAACCAGTCCAAGAAACAGGAAAAGAAGGATCATGGGAAAACAAAGAAGGACACCGGAAAATGGTGCGAGTTCCACAAAAGCCCCTCGCACAACACTAATGAATGTCACTCAAAATGGTCATTGGTGTTCGATATCAAAGACAAAGAGCCAAACACTTATTCAAAATCTGATTCTGAAAATAATGGTAAAGGACAGATCATTGAGGCGAACCCCACTGCTATTGTCGCGACCGCAACAATTCAATCAGAACAACCAACAGATCCTGAAGAAGGGGAGCATCGTTTTCATTCACATATGTGGGTGAAGGGGACCCTGCTGCATTTTATTGTTGATAGCGGAATCCAGAAGAACCTCATCTCAGCAGAGGTCGTCAAACAGTTGGGATTTTAGACAACACCACACCCATAGCCATACAACATCGGGTGTCTTCTCCAAGGACAAGCTCTTCGTGTCAGCCAACAATGTCAATTGTCATATGACATTCAACCCTTCAAGGATAATGTATTATGTGATGTTTCCCCACTGGATGTCTATGATGTTCTCTTGGTCTAGCCATACATGTGGAAGCACCATGTTGTTTATGAGTCTCGAGATCGAAGTGTCATTGTTTCTCTAGGGGGTCATCTCTACAGAATACCAAAGGTAGTTCCAACTATTGTTGCACCTAAAAAGTGTTGCAATGTAGTATCTCATACTGCAAAATTTAGCTTCTTCACAATCTATTCAAAAGGAGAATAGAAGGACACTACAAGCACTACAACCTCGCCCCAAACACCTTCTATCAAATAGAAGCAAGTCAACAAGGTTGCAGCAAAGTGAAAATATTCCTTCTGTGTGTCATCCTCTCATGTAGACCAACGTGTTAAATGGCCACGACATCAACAGGTTCGTGACAAACTTCCACAAACTGAGCAACGCGACGTCTCCAGCAAGGCAAGTAGCTCACCAAGATACAGATTTAGCAAATATTTTTCTCTCTCCTCCGGGAACTCAACGGAATGGATACCATTGCTTTATAAGGAGGGAGGATTTATCTAGGTGGATATTGGTGGCCACCCACCTTTTCCAACTGGCTCAAAACAATTTTCTAGCAATTTTGGCAATTTACTAGTTTTAGCAGTTTTTAACTTCCGGGGCCATTTTGAGGGCCCAAATGAAGGTTTTTCATGATCGATGTCCTCAATAATATCTAAATGCATTATTAATCCTCAAAAATGAATCATCTCGACAATACCTTTCCAACGAGCTATCTTACGCCTAAAACGAAGATCGTATGCAAACGTCATGACCCCGGGAAGTTGATGTACTCACTTACCCAAACGAGGCCCACATGAGTTTTGGCGCTTCATCTCCTAGGGTTAGGTTTTTGGATTTCTAGGATTTTTGGCATTCCTGTTTATTGTAAAAAGGCCTTCAGAGCCTCATTGTAACCATCTTCTTGCGAATGCAAGTAGCCGTCACATCTCTTCTCAGAGATAAGCTTCCACCATTCTAGCGAGTCTTTCACTCTCTATTTTTACAGTCTTTGTACATTTCTTTCATTTATAGAAATCGTGTATAACTGTATCTCAGTGTTTATGGTTGCATCTCTGATATACTTTTGTTATATTATTGGATATACGTGATATCTCTGTGCATTTCTTTATTATATCTCCGCTCTCATTTCGTGTCTAAAATAATATGGATCAGTTGTATCAGAGCAGGTTGCTCTTGATTGTTTTTTCAGTGCATGTCCCCGAAAATATCCGAGTATAGAAAGTTGGGTCTTGAGATTGTATTTCTTGAAGACAATCTCTCTCGCACACCCAAGAATCCCTCAATGGCAAAAGAAAAGAAAAATGACGGAGCAGACGATCCTATCAATCTGTTGCTTGAGCAAGCTCTCACGCAACAGAGGGACGAAATGATGGAGAATTTTTCCCACATCCTTAAATGTCTACCGATAGCATCAGGCTCATATTCATCAAGCGACCACTTTGGAGGCACCTCACCTTTCAAGGTACAAGTTAGTTTTGAAATTATTGTATTTAAAGGACAGATAGATGCAGAAGCCCTAGAAAAATGGTTAACTCTGCTAGAAGGTTATTTCTCTGTTCACACTTTTTTCGAAGAAGAAAAGATCACCATCGCACTCCTTAAAGATCTCCCTCATGTCAAACATTGGTGGGAAACTTACTGGGACAAAGTTCCACATAGGAGTCTGGAATATATGGGGCCGATCCCACTTGGGATTTTTTTGTGGATGCAGTAAAGGAACAATATTACCCTGTTGGCAACTATGAGGACCAGTACATGGGATGGACCACACTGCAACAAGAGAAGGGAAAATCAGTTCCGGAGCTCACCAATACCTTCCATACCTTGCGCGCAAAGTTGGGTATCAAAGACTACGAGCAACATTTGGTTCTGAAATACCATGGGGCTCTACACGGATACAACCAGACTGAAATGTGTTTTCCGGACATCTCATCACTCGTTGTTGATTATCGATATGCTTTGAAAATTGAGCCGAAATTTAAGCACCAGAACAAACGGGAATTCCGGTATGCAAATCCGCAACAACCAAATTATGACAAAGACGACCCTAATAAACAGTCTCCCGAAAACCAGTCTAAGACATAGGAAAAGAAGGGTCACATGATTACAAAGAAGGAAACCAGAAAATGGTGTGAGTTCCACAAAATCCCCTAGCACAAAACCGATGAATGTCACTCAAAACAGTCATTGGTGGTTGAGATCAAAGACAAAGAGCTGAATCCTGATTCACAATCTGATTCTGAAAATAATGGTAAAGGAAATATCATTCACGCAGACCCCATTGTTATTGTCGCGACCACAAAAATTCAACCAGAAGAACCAACAGATCCTGAAGAAAGGGAGTGCCTTTTTCATTCAAAAATGTGGGTGAAGGAGACCCCGCTGCATTTTATTGTTGATAGTGGAAGCCAGAAGAACCTCATCTCAGCAGAGGTCGTCAAATAGTTGGGATTGTCGACAAAACCACATCCACAACCATACAACATCAGGTGGCTTCGCCAAGGATGAGATCTTCATGTTAGCCAACAATTTAGATTGTCATATGACATCCAACCCTTCAAGGATGAGGCATTATTTGATGTTGCCCCACTGGTTGTCTATGATGTTCTCTTGGGCCAATCATATATGTGGAAGCTCCATGTTGTTTATGAGTCTCGACCCCGCAGTGTCATTGTTTCTCTAGGGAGTCATATCTACAAAATACCATAGGTAGTTCCAACTATTGTTCCACCTAAAAAGTTCCACAAGGTAGTATCTCATACTGCAAAATTTAGCTTCTTCACATTCTGTTCAAAAGGAGAACAGAAGGACACTACAACCACTACAACCTCGCCCCAAGAACCTTCTATTAGACAGAAACAAGTCAACAAGGTTGCAGAAAAGAACAAAGATTCCTTATGTGCATCGTCCTCTCATGTATCCCGACTGGTTGAATGACCTCAACCTCAATAGGTTCGTGACAAACTTCCACAAAATGAGTAGTGCGACGTCTCTAGCAAGGCAAGCAACTCACCAAGATACATATTTAACAAATGCTTTTCCCTCTCATCCGGGAACTCAAGGTAATGGATACCATTGCTTCCTAAGGATGGAGGATTGATTCAAGTGGATATCGGTGGCCACCCACCTTTTCCGACTGGGTCAAAACAATTTTCTGGCAATTTTGGAAATTTACTAGTTTTAGCAGTTTTTAACTTCTAGGGCCATTTTGAGGGCCTAAATGAAGTATTTTCAAGATCGAGGTCCTCAATGATATAAAAAGGCATAATTGAGCCCCCAAAATGAATCTCCTCGACAATATCTTTCCAACGAGCTATCACACGCCTAAAACGGATATCGTATGCAAACATTACAACCCCGGGAAGTTGATGTACTCACTTACCCAAAGGGGACCCACATGAATTTTGGCGCTTCATCTCCTAGGGTTAGTTTTTGGATGTCTACGGTTTTTGGCATTCCTGTTTATTGTAAAAATGCCTTCAGAGCCTCATGGTAACCATCTTGTTTCTAATGCGAGTAGCCATCACATATCTTCTCAGAGATAAGCTGCCACCATTCTAGCAAGTCTTTCACTCTGTATTTTTACAGTCTCTGTATATTTATTTCATTTATAGAAATCGTGTATTACTGTATATCTGTGTTTATGGTTGCATATCTGATATATTTCTGTTATATTATTGGATATACGTGATATCTCTGTGCATTTCTTCATTATATCTCCGCTCTCATTTCGTGCCGAAAATAATCTAGATCAGTGGTATCAGAGCAAGCTACTCTTGATTGTTTTTCCAGTGCATGTCCCCGACGAGGTACGAGTATAGAAAGTTGGCTATCGAGCTTGTCTCTCTTGAATACAATCACTCTCGCACACCCAAGAAACCCTCAATGGCAGAAGAAAATAAAAACGACGGAGCAGACGATCCTATCAATCTGTTGCTTGAGCAAGCTCTCACACGACGGAGGGACTAAGTGATGGAGAATTTTTCCCACATCCTTAAACACCTATCAATAGCATCAGTCTCATCTTCATCAAGTGGCCACTTTGGAGGCACCTCACCTTTGAAGGTGCAAGTTAGTTTTGATATTCCTGTATTTGAAGGATAGATAGATGCAGAAGCCCTAGAAAAATGGTTAACAGTGTTAGAAGCTTATTTCTCTATTCAAAAAAACTTCGACAAAGAAAAGATCACCTTCGCACTCCTTAAATCTCTCCCTCATGTCAAACATTAGTGGGAAACATACTGGGAGAAAATTTCCACAGAGGAGTCTGGAATATATGGGGCCGATCCCACCTAGGATTTTTTTGTGGATGCGGTCAAAGAACAATATTACCCTATTGAACACTATGAGGACCCGTACATGAGATGGACCACACTACGGCAAGAGAAGGGCCAAGAAGTTACGGATTTCACCAATATCTTCCATACATTGCACACCAAGTTGGGTATCAAATACTCCGAGCGACATTTGGTTCTGAAATACCGTGGGGTTCTACACAGATACATCTAGACTGAAATGGATTTTTTGGACATCTCATCACTTGGTGTTGCTTATCAATATGCTATTAAAATTAAGAAGAAATTTTAGCACCAGAACAAATGGGAATTCGAGTATGAAAATCCACAACAACCAAAGTATGACAAAGATGACCCTTACAAACAGTCTCCCAAAAACCATTCCAAGACACAAGAAGAGAAGGGTCATGAGAAGACAAAGAAGGACACCGGAAAATGGTGTGAGTTGCACAAAAGCCCCTGGAACAACACCGATGAATGTCACTCAAAATAGTCATCGGTGGGCAAGATCAAAGACAAAGAGCCGAAACCTGATTTAGAATCTGATTCTAAAAATAATTGTAAAGGATAGATCACTGATGCAGACCCCACTACTATTTTCGTCACCGCAACAATTCAACCAGAAGAACCAACAGATATTGAAGAAGGGGAGCGCCTTTTTCATTCACAAATGTGGGTGAAGGGGACCCCTCTTCATTTTATTGTTGATAGTGGAAGCCAAAAGAACCTCATCTCAACAGAGGTCATCAAACAGTTGGGATTGTCGACAAAACGACACCCACAGCCATACAATATCAGGTGGCTTCGCCAAGGACAAGATATTTGTGTCGTCCAACAATGTCTATTGTCATATGACATCCAACCCTTCAAGGATGGGGCATTATTGGATGTTTCCCCACTAGATGTCTGTGATGTTCTCTTGGGCCAACCATATACGTGGAAGCGATATGTTGTTTATGAGTCTCAACCTCGCAGTGTCATTGTTTCTCTAGGGGGTCATCTCTACAGAATACCAGAGGTAGTTCCAACTACTGTTCCACCTAAAAAGTGCCACAAGGTAGTATCTCATACTGCAAAATTTAACTTCTTCACAATTTGTTCAAAAGGAGAACAAAAGACACTGCAACCACTATAGCCTCGCCACAAGCACCGTCTATCAAACAGAAGCAAGTCGAAAAGGTTGCAGCAAAGCATAAATATTCGTTCTATGCATCATCCTCTCATGTATCCCTACTTCTTGAATGGCCTAAGCCTCAATAGGTTTGTGACAAACTTCCACAAACTGAGCAGCGCGACGTCTCCAGCAAGGTAAGTAGCTCACCAAGATACAGATTCAACAAGTGATTTTCCCTCTCCTCTGGGAAATCATCGCAATGGATACCATTGCTTCCTAAGGAGGGAGGATTGATCCAGGTGGATATCGGTGGCCACCCACCTTTTTCGACTGGCTCAAAACAATTTTCTGGAATTTTTTTCAATTTACTAGTTTTAGCAGTTATTAACTTCTGAGGATTTTGAGGGACTAAATAAAGGTTCTTCGTGATAGAGGTTCTAAATGATATAAAATGGCATGATTGATCCACCAAAATTAATCTCCTCAAAAATACATTTCCAACGAGCTATCACACGCCTAAAACGGATATCGTATGCAAATGTTACGACCCCAGGAAGTTGATGTACTCACTTACCCAAAGGGGGCCCACATGAATTTTGGTGCTTCATCTCCTAGAGTTAGGTTTTTGGATGTCTACGGTTTTTGGCATTCCTTTTTATTGTAAAAAGGCCTTCAGAGCCTCATTGTAACCATATTCTTGTGAATGTGAGTAGCTGTCACATCTCTTCTCAGAGATAAGCTACCACCATTCTAGCGAGTCTTTCACTTTGTATTTTTACAGTCTTTGTACATTTATTTCATTTATAGAAATTGTGTATTACTGTGTATCTATGTTTATGGTTGCATCTCTGATATATTTCTATTATATTATTGGATATACGCGATATCTCTGTGCATTTCTTTATTATATCTCCGCTCTCATTTCGTGCCGAAAATAATCCAAATCAGTGGTATCAGAGAAGGTTGCTCTTGATTGTTTTTTCAGTGCATGTCCCCGATGAGGTCCGAGTATAGAAAGTTGGGTCTCAAGTTTGTCTCTCTTGAATACAATCACTCTCGCACACCCAAGAAACCCTCAATGGAGGAAGAAAAGAAAAACGACAGAGCAGACATTCCTATCAATCTGTTGCTTGAGCAAGCTCTCACGCGATAGAGGGACGAAATGATGGAGAATTTTTCCCACATCCTTAAACGCCTGCCGATAGCATCAGACGCATATTCATCAAGCGACCACTTTGGAGGCACCTNATCCCACTTGGGTTTTTTTTGTGGATGCGGTAAAGGAACATTATTACCCTGGTGGAAACTATGAGGACCAGTACATTCGATGGACCACACTACGGAAAGAGAAGGGCCAAGTAGTTCCAGAGTTCACCAATACCTTAAATAAATTGCACACCAAGTTGGATATCAAAGACTCCGAGTGACATTTGGTTCTGAAATATCATGGGGCTCTACACAGATACATCCAGACTGAAATGGATTTTCTAGACATCTCATAACTCGGTACTTCTTATTGATATGCTGTTAAAATTGAGCAGAAATTTTAGCACCAGAACAAACAAGAATTTGGGTATGCAAATCTGCAGCAACCAAAGTATGAAAAAGACGACCCTAACAAATAGTCTCCCGAAAACCATTCCAAGACACAGGAAAAGAAGGGTCACGAGAAGACAAAGGACAGCGGATAATGGTGCGAGTTACAAAAATCCCCTGGCACAACACCGATGAATGTCTCTCAAAATAGTCATTGGTGGGCGAGATCAAAGACAAAGAGCCAAAGCCTGATTCAGAATCTGATTCTGAAAATAATGGTAAAGGATAGATCATTGACATGGACCCCACTGCTATTGTCGTGACCACAACAATTCAACCAAAAGAACCAACATATCCTGAAGAAGGGGAGCATGTTTTTCATTCACAGATGTGGGTGAAGGGGACCCTGCTACATTTTATTCTTGAAAATGGAAGCTAGAAGAACCTCATCTCAACAGAGGTCATCAAACAGTTGGGATTGTCGACAACACCATACTCGTATCCATACAACATAGGGTGGCTTCGCTAAGGACGATATCTTTGTGTCAACCAACAATTTCTATTGTCATATGACATCCAACCCTTCAAGGATGAGGCATTATTTGATGTTGCCCCACTTGATGTCTGTGATGTTCTCTTGGGCCAACCATATATGTAGAAGTGCCATGTTGTTTATGAGTCTCGACCCCGCAGTGTCATTGTTTCTATAGGGGGTCATCTCTACACAATACCAGAGGTAGTTCCAACTATTATTCCACCTAAAACGTTTCGCAAGGTAGTATCTCATACTACAAAATTTAGCTTCTTCACAATCTGTTCAAAAGGATAATAGAAGGACATTGCAACCACTATAGCCTCGCCCCAAGCACCTTCTATCAGAAAGAAGCAAGTCGAAAAGGTTGCAGCAAAGCGCAAAGATTCCTTATACACATCATCCTCTCATGTAGCCCGACTTATTGAATGGCCTCAGCCTCAATAGGTTCGTTAAAAACTTCCACAAACTGAGCAGCGCGACGTCTCCAGCAAGGCAAACAACTCACCAAGATACAAATTCAGCAAATGATTTTCCCTCTCCCCCAGGAATTGAACTCAATGGAGACCATTTATTCCTAATGAGATAGGATTGATCTAGGTGGATATCAGTGGCCACCCACCTTTTCTGACTAGCTCAAAACAGTTTTCTGGCAATTTTGGCAATTTACTAGTTTTAGCAGTTTTTAACTTCTGGGGCCATTTTGAGGGCCTAAATGAAGGTTTTTCGAGATAAAGGTTCTCAATGATAGACAAAGGCATGATTTTTCCCCCAAAATGAATCTACTCAACAATACCTTTCCAATGATTATCACACGCCTAAAACAAAGATCGTATGCAAGCGTTACGACCCCGGGAAGTTGTTGTACTCACTTACCCAAAGGGGGCCCACATGAATTTTGGCACTTCATATCCTAGGGTTAGGTTTTTGGATGTATAGGGTTTTTGGCATTCGTGTTTATTTTAAAAAGTCCTTCAAAGCCTCATTGTAACCATCTTCTTACGAATGCGAGTAACCGTCACATCTCTTCTCAGAGGTAAGCTGCCACCATTCTGGCGAGCCTTTCACTCTATATTTTTACAGTATCTGTACATTTATTTCATTTATAGAAATCATGTATTATTGTATCTCTTTTTTGATGGTTTCATCTATGATATATATTTTTTATATTATTAGATATACGCGATATCTATGTGCATTTCTTGATTATATCTCCACTCTCATTTTGTGCCGAAAATAATCCAGATCAATGGTATCAGAGAAGGCTGCTCTTGATTATTTTTTCAATGCATGTCCCCGACGAGGTCCGAGTATAAAAGGATGGGTCTCGAGCTTGTCTCTCTTGAATACAATCGCTCTCACACACCCAAGAAACCCTCAATGGAAGAAGAAAAGAAAAATGACGGAGTAGACGATCCTATCAATCTATTGCTTGAGAAAGCTCTCATGCGACAGAGAGATGAAATGATGGAGAATTTTACCCACATCCTTAAACACCTACCGATAGAATAAAGTGCATATTCATCAAGAGAACACTTTGGAGACACCTCACCTTTCAAGGTACAAGTTAGTTTTGATATTCCTGTATTTGAAGGACAGATAGATGCAGAAGCCCTAGAAAAATGGTTAACTCTGCTAGAAGGTTATTTCTCTGTTCATAATTTTTCAGACAAAGAAAATATCACCTTTGCACTCCTTAAATATCTCCCTCATGTAAAACATTGGTGGGAAACTTACTGGGAGCAAAGTTCCATAAAGGAGTCTGGAATATATGGGGC
>SNQJ01S0236431.1:0-13824 GCA_010110895.2 Picea sitchensis
TCAAATATCTTGTCTCAAAACCCGTGTCAGTCCATGTTCTTTTGATCTACCAATTACATCTTTATATGTGTTTCGCGTCGTTGATGGGGGATACATCAAGGTCCTCCCTCGACGAGTCTATTCCTTTCGACTTCAACACATTATCCGGGAATTAGACCTAGAAACTAATTAGTACTTTGGGACCTGCATGCCTCAATGGTAGGCCTCCTCACGTTCGACAGTGGGTTTACACCATTGACCTCTGATCGAATGATTCCACGAATGTTCGACCTCATCTCATCTATTCACATTCAATGGAATGTACTAAGGTACCTTGGGAATCATTGAAATTAATGGTGATCTCCCTCGCACTTGTTAACGGTTTACCTCATTGACTGGTAATCAAGTGGTTTCTGCCATGTTTGACATCAAGACATCTATTCACATGGTTAGAATCGTATCGCACTAGGATTGGTAAGAAGACCCTAGGTTGAGTAATTCACTTTGATATATGTTTCGCCCAGGTTGTGAAGGAGTTTTTTGGACAAAGAACACATACATTGTTACATAGATCCACTTTGTATTGGTCGTGGCTATGTCTTGTCATCTCGTGGATCCACTGTGTATTCGTCGTGGCTACGATCAGTCCGAGTCATCAAAGTATAGATCCACATTGTATCTTCGGTGGCTATACTCTTTTATCAATACAATTATGGATCCGCAGTGTATATTATAGCGGCCATACCTTACAAGTCTCAATCACCCAAGCATAGGTATGCCTGCCTTGGGTCTTGAAATATGTCATGATATTTGTTGGATGTTTGTGTGCAGCTTCGGTCAGGTTCTCCGAGTCCATACCCTTTCTTGAACGTCTACAAAGTATTTCAGTCATCATTTCATATCCTCTAACTTCATACTTTGGGGGGCATTCTGTTACACATCAAAATTTCGCAACTGGATAAGTGTCACATATTCCTCTCAATTGTCGCAAGTGTCACAACTTCCTTAAAACTTTCGCAAGTGTCGCAAGTTGGTTACAAGTGTTGCAAATGTTGTTTAAGAATACTTCCATGATGGTGACACTAAGGAGACACTTAAAACATCTTATGTACTTGGTTTGAAGAAGGAGAACTGGTTCACTGGAGTCAGGTAACTCTTAACACCTAAAAAGGGTTTGCAATCAAGAGTTTGGAGGGTGAACGCTCCCCTAAAACAGCCTTAGGAGCGCTGGCACTCCCCTATAAGGCCTCAGGGAGAGTTATAATTCTTCCTCATCCCTCTGAAGGAGCGTTGCCCATGTTTGAAGTGCTAGCGCTCCCCTTAAGCCTCTCAGGGAGTGTTCTAGCGCTCTGATGCCCCTTTTGAAGGAGCGCTCCCTAATCGGGGTCAGTTGTTAGCTCGTTGAGGAGAATGAGGAAAGGATCTTTTGAGATTAGGAGGCAGTTGTACTCGAATTCTTGGTTTCATCAAGAGATCCCTGATCTAAGGAGGAGGTTCCCAACTTATGCTAAACATAACTCAAGAGGTTAGGCTCCTCCCAACCTATATAAGCAAGTTCTATGATGGTGGAAAAAGGGAAGAATTGCTAGCATGAATCCTATGATCTCATAGGAAACACACAGTCATCAAAAGGGGAAGAATTGCTAGCATGAAACCTATGATCTCATAGGAAACACATAGTCAGCCAAAGGAGAAGTGATCAGTGAAGTTGTTGCCAGCCAGGTTGTGGATCTTTTGAGCAAGGGTTAGACAAAGGGGACTTGACGAAGCTGTCGCATTCGCATCTACGATTGTAAGTACTATTGTTGTTATTCTCATTAATATGACACGCTTGGCCTGTTTCTTTCTAGTTTGTGTATGATCTTACATGAACTTATCATTAATTGATAGATCTTTTTTCAAGCTAATATTAGTGGAGTAGGAATTAGTCGTATCTTGTTTGTCTACAGAACTCAACGAGGAGCAAAGGATTGGAGTGCAACCCGGAGCGTGCAGGGACAAACATCGATAAAGAGGTACTTCTGTTATCCTTCCTTCTCATGTATTAGTTTAGATAGATTTGAAAGGAAGTCAGTGTCCACGTTAAGCATTTTTTTGACGAGGGTTAAGGTCAAGCTCTTAGAGGCGATCTACCTATCTGCAGGGAGATTTTCCTACAACATGGGTCTCGTTCTAATGTTGGACAATTATTCACTCAACCATGAGAAAAGTGATTTGGGTATATTGGCATATCCTAAATATCCAAGGAGGGAAACATTATGTGAAGTGACCATCGTTCCATAATACCATTACTTGAAAATATGAAAAATCACAAAGTTGAGAGGATGATGACAACTTAGAATATACCAGTGGAGTCATGAGATGATCCCTCTAGGATCATTAGAGGAAAGTGAGGGAACTACCCTCAGTGGAGTCTCTGGATGAACTTGAGAGATAATGGATTTGGAGAAAATTTACCAAATATATATCATTGAGGATAATGACTCAATCCTCCCTTGAAATGACACAAAAATGCTATCGCAGGATTTGTACCTCTGCAAAGCCTTAACACAAGTCCCCAAGTATGCCTATTGCCCCCTTTCTTGATCACCTAAGTCAAGGTTTAGGTCAAGGAGAACTAATAGGTATACATATGTTTGAGTACCTATCTATAAAAAGAACACTTATAACATATTTCTAGTGATTTCCAAGTGTAAATATGAAAATAATGCCTATTTAAGAAACTAGACAACGAAAATTTCTATGGTTGTTCTGAAATTGCAGCAATAGAGAGTAGTACAAAAACAATGAAATAATTATAACAACAACATTGACTACACTTCATACATGCAACCATTTACCATGAATACTTAACATTTACTCAATATAACATTATTCAATTGTTAGATGGAATTTCTAGGTATGTTAGACCACATTTATGAGAGTATATATAACAATTTTAAGTGTATTCAAATGGTTGTAGAGAATGTTTGCAAAAACAACACGTTTACTAGTCAATTTGCTTGATTTAATGTTAGTAGAGTTAGTAGGAAGCTTGAGAGAATTAAAATAGATAGTTTGTTTACCACTTTCACCATAAGAGAGCTTAAAGATCAGTTCCTTTGAGGGATATGGAGATGAGGATAGCAAAGACTAAGAGTTAGGGCTTAAACTCTAAGGTGATAACACATTAGGGCCTTCGGTTTTAATCCTTAAAGAGAAGGATTGCTAGAGTGCAAGAAATTTTTCCCTCTAGTAACCTTTGCTCCCTTATTAAGTACTTCAACTAGGTCACAATAAAGATTCTAGGGAAAAAATCCTAAAGTGCTATCACTTTATGGATTTAGGAGTCTCACCCTAGTTAGGATTTCTTCACAAATGTTGGACAAAATTGACCCTTTTAGAGGAGGAGGCACTTATGTTCCTCTCTTAGGGTTTTACCAAGAAAGGTTTCAAGCATGAAAAAACAAAATTACCATGACACATTTACAACATGAAATAAAATTGCAGAAAATTTACTTACTTCATAAAGATACCATGAAAATAAACTGTAATTGAAACAATTCCAACCAAAAATCAACAAACAAATATCCACATTTGATCTCCAAGAGATAGAACATGACAGAAAAGAGACAATAACCCCAAAATAGAGAATATTTCATACTTTTTCTCTGACAAATTGATCCAGGAGGATCTCCACACAAGGAATCATTCCTTTTCATACCATGAAAAAGATCATTAAAATGCTAATTGATAATAGGAGGCAAAGAATAACTAATTATCATGAATGATTTATTTTAATTGTAAAAAAAAATTAATACTTAAAATGAGTATGAGAAACTCATGTATTAGTCATGCAAATTGGAGAAATGGTTAATGATTGAGAACCTCACATATTATTCATTTAATTGTAAAAATGGGAAATTATTTTTATGCAATAATCCAACTCACAAATTAGTTTCCTAGTTTTAAAGGGGAAGTTGAGAGTCTCATGAATCGGTTTTGACTCTTCCTCATCTTATTACAAGTGATTTCCTAATCTCAAGGAGGAGTTTAAGGGTATCATGAGTCAGTTGAGATGCTTCCTCATTTTTGTCCTTGAGTGGTTATTAGATACTAAATTTGTTTATCTTGTCTCCTTGAATTATGGAGTTAAGGAAAACTACATAAACCCCCTATGTAAAACTCTAGGTATGAATCCTTTATGGATCATCCCTTGGTGGAGAGAGAGCTCAAATGAATTCCTTCTGGTGTTTGAAGAAATGTCACTTATGTGAGAGCCTTAAGGTTTCTCTGGGTTTTAGCCCTGTAAGGAGCATGTGACAAATTTTGTGTCAATATTTCATCCCTTTCAAAGGAAGGATAATATAACGATTCATATTACAAGAAAATATGGAGACGTAGCCAGGATGTCATGGTGAACTTTGTTAACAAATCAGTGATATCTTGTCTCATATTTTCTTATGCATGTTTTATTTATGAAATTATGATAATTAAATGCATTAAATAATGGATTGTGAGATTAATAACACATTCACCAAGTTAACATTCAATTTGGATTCAAGCCTTCATAATTACATTTTTTAACCTTTGATGCAATCAAGTTCAAGAGATCTGCAATTGTAAATATGAATTTCATTAAGTGGAGTAGAACCAAATCAAATTTGGTATTAGTGTCCCCCCGGTTCCAGATCAAGTGGTATCAGTGTAAGATTGACATGGATTGCAGGTATTGAATAGAAGATGGGAAAACATCGAAGAATGTATGGATCAAAGATCTTGAAGAAATCAACCATTGAACCCAAACAGAGAATTCAGAGCTCATAAGACTTCTACAAGTTGCATAGGATGAGAATCATAAATTGAGACTGATGTTAGAGAAGAATGTGGAGGAACAAGTTGGAGAATGTTCCACTACAAAGGAGGAAAAAATTCCCTCCAAGAACAGATCAACTTGTGGCCATGGAAGGTATACTAACTATGGTTATTGTCATGAAAATGTTGATAGATTCACATATTGTGAGATAATACAGGATTCTCTCCTAGCACCACAAAACCAGGGTGGTTTCATAGAATTATCATCTACAACTTCGTCCAACCAGGAGGATAAATTGGCCAAACCTCAGGAAGATGACCAAGTGTCAGAAATGGGAATGGAGGTAAATAATTGTCCATGTTTAATTCCTTCCCTTTTTAATGATTATGCCTCTTTTGGAGTTTTTGAAAGGAACACCAAGAGAATTGGGTTGAAGTTGATGAGGAATATGGGGTACAAAGGGGGAGGTCTTGTTATTGATGGAGAAGTCATCATTCAACCACTAGAGGTTGAAGGAAGACCCCAATAGGTAGGATTGGGGTATGGTGAAATAGAATGCTCAGAAGTAGCAGAAGCAAAGGATTATTCAAGAAAATAGTTGAGATAATAAAGCATGTTGCAAAGCGCTCAAAGAGAAAAACTGTTTACAGTGAAAGAGAGACAGACATGAAGTCGCATAACTATTGCACTCACTTCCAAATGAGTGGTCACTAGATCAAGAAATGTTGGGAGATTCACCTCGAGGTTTGTTGTACACCAAGAAAGAATCCCATACATGTAACACACTTGTATCCCCCAACTTGTAATTAATAGTTAATTATGATTACCATGCTAAGGCATGAGAACGATCCAAATGTATTATTTTTTAGATTTCCAATAATTGATTGTGGGGGTGAAGCCTTGAAGTACTGGCCATGATATCACTAGAGGAAAGAATGAGGAAACTGTGGAGAAGGTTCATTAGTTCAAATGAGACAAATTCCCTTTGTTGAGATAATAAGCCTCATCTGGATCCCAAGGAGAGGAATAATTTAATGAAGGAAGGAATGATGGTTGGATAATAAACCACCCCCATGAATGAAAACATGGTTTGACTAAAGAATGTCAGCCCAAATTAACATAGGGTCTGGAAGACTAGGCTGACTCGAGTTTCCTTCTGACAGAAGGAACATGATAGGTAGAGAACCATCCTGGGAAAAGGTATATATAAAATAGAGACAAGGATAAGACACAGAGGAGGAGGCATGTGCATGAGGATACAAGGAGGAGACACAGAAGAGGAGGTGTGTGTGTGAGGCTCTACAGAGAGAAGGAGAGACACCAAACAAGAATGCATGCATAGAGTGGAACACATGACCCAGACATGTAGAAGAAAATATGAAGGTTGCGAGCTTGATGTTGGGGAAGCATATGATAAACCTTGTAGGGATGTTGTGACAGAGAGAAGGTATTTGAGAAATGGCATAGTTCCCTAGTGATATCATGGCTCGGGATGGGGGTGGCTAGAGTGCTAAGAGTGAATGTCATTGAGCCTATGGTTTGGTGGAAGGTGCACACCCAGAGTGAGCTCATTGGTTACAATCTGAAATAGATAAGTATTCTCATACCCTATATATTTGAGATGTAACTATAAAATAAAGTTGGATATCCTGTGAATATTTTAGGGATGTGCATGTTTCTTGATGATTAGATTGTGTTATGTTACCTTTTTCTTTATTGTGTATTTAATCAAGTAAGGAACTATATGGTTTGTACACGTAAATTATCAGGCCTTGTAGTGGCTCAATTTTAATCAAATGAACTGTGAGTTCGTTGACCTTGGGCATAGTTTACCGTATGCTTGTCAAAACTCCCAGTTGTTTTGAGTCTCCTAGGAGAGGGAGTCTATTAAAATAAGGAGAAAGAATGTAAAGCATGCCCCAATGCCTAAGTATTTTAGAACTGACAAAGATTAGAAAGCATAGTGAGATATAAGTATCAAAAGGGAAGATCATTTCATTTGGAAGACGAGTAGACAAGATCTATTCAGAAGGATCCAAGATTTTTCACGACCGTTGGATTTGGATAAGGAGCACAGGTTTTAACTCCTCAAATCCTTCAGTCTTTGTGAGTTCGGAGAATCTTGGTTATCATTGTAAGGGATATGGATCCTTCGAAGTCCCAAAGCCCAAAGTGAATCTAGGTCGTATATGTGAGGATGCTCAAGATCTATTCCAACCGTTGGATCGACGATATAGTCACCCTGACATTGACCACTTCGGGAGGAAAAGGGTGTTGTAAACTTAAGACTCTTGAAGGTTGGAGTAGCAAAGTAATGTGGACAGTGGATCTATGGATATTTTGGGACCCCTATTAGTTTTTCTATCAAAGGAATGTGTGTTTCAGATCGAGATCACGTGGGGATCCACGTGTCAAGTGATTGTGTTTCCATGTGTGGAGGACACATGGAAGGATATTCCAGGGGTCGTGAGGTTTGAAACTTAAAATAAATTTGGAAGAGTCTTCAAATTGTGAAGACTCCCGAAGCCACAACCAGAAGAGTAAATCCCATCCATTCATCATTAAGGACATGTTTTGCTAGATCCTATAGTCTAGAGGATTGAAACTATAGAGGAAATTGACTCAGAGTCTTTAAGGTGTGAAGATTCCCGAAGTCGTGAACGATGGAGTAACTCTTATCTGTTCACAGGTAGGGGACGTGTGGCACCAGATCCTTCAGTCTGACGAATTGACACTCCGGGGGATTTGAGGTGTGGTGTATCAATAATATCTCAATCCCGAAGTGACGAGATCCATCAATACGAGGACACTTCAGGACTTTTCTTGGCCGTCAGATCTAGTTTGTGGTCAGTTTGGTGCTAAAAAAATCCAAAATAAAATAGGAGTTAGCATAGAAAAAATCTCGAACGATGAACCTCCGAAGTAGAGGGAGTTATATATCGAGGGGTCGATGTGGATAGATCTTGACCATGATATTGGAGGAATGTTAGAAGGATGTGTTAGGGGTTGATGTGGCTCGTTGATTTCACTCAGAGTGACGTGGACCCATGATTGAGGTGCCACATGTCACTTGAATACATATGTTTTGCGAACCCCCAGGCCCATTAGATCATGACACATGTCACCCCCTGAAGAGGGAACGTGTCACCCCTGGCCCTCACCTTGTGTCAGTCCCTGGTACATATCTTTCTGGCCATGTGAATGGTGAAGTACTAGGACTTCTGAAGTCCAAGAATCCGCAACTCTGGAGGATTTGGAATAGTGTGGTGCAGAAAGGCCTGAAGGCCAGAGCCATGTGGAAATACCACGGGGCTTCAAAATAAAAGTACTCCGGGAGAATTGGGTTGTTAAACTATGCACACCCAAAAGAATCGAATGTCGAATTTTACCTTAGAAATGGGTGTTCCCAAGGATAAGGATCCACCATTGATTAATGGTGGATGGATCTCCGCCATAGACCTAGGAGCACGGGGAGCTTCAGGATATTGAAGAATTCAGGGTGATATGAATGAGTTGAGTCCACGTAGGTACCACATGGCCCATGGCTATTAACCCCCAAAGAACTTTTGAAGGGCATATCTCCCAATCTTGAGCTTAGACTTGAGCATGGAGACAGCCATTAGAAAGATCGTGGTAAGAATAATTCGATGAATATAGAGGAAATAAGGTTTGAGATTAATAAAGAAAATGAAATTTTGATGCCCCATTCCTTAAAAATCCTTTTAATGGTTTGGTTGTATTATAAATTGGTATCAAAGCATGGTAACAACACTTGGCCTATTTGAGATCATGCATGAGTCGTATAACATAGTATTAGATAACTTTTAGGGGTGACACCATGTCTTTCCCATTCCTAAGAAGCTTAGTAAAACCTCTACTGAAGAAAAGAATGAAGCCTTATACGATTAATAGATTTTTTGGAAATCTGCACTATATGTTGCTAATGTTTCCAAATAAGGAAGTTGACTTCACTTTTCAATTGTACGTGCTATTGTATAGTCATAAGATTAGGTAACCAAGGCTAAGATGAGCCTGTTGAGAATATTATTCCTGAACTTAAATTATCTACATAAGTTCCTTGAGTAGAAGGATGCAGATTAAAATTTAGTTGGTATCATACAAAACGATATCAAATCATGCTAGTTTGTGGAAGATAAAGCCTACCATTTCTTCTCGGAAATGATGGCCAATCCCATAGGAATGGGATTATGTTGATGAGCACTAATAGCAAGATTTGGATGTGAATGGATTGAAAGGATCCATAGTGGTAATAATTATTGTATTAATGAAGGATTAAACCATATATATGTGTAATATCCCTCACAACTAGATGATTTATGGAAGTGGTAAGGTCAATTTATTTGACCTACAATGGATGAACATTGTGGCTGGAATAACCTAGTAAGCTAGTAAAAAGGAACCATATAGATTGAGAACCACCTTCATGAATCTAGGAGTGAAGTGAAAAGAGCGAGTTCAAAAGATCATGTTTGTGTTAGGGGGGTGTGTTTCCCTATTAACTTAAGGATGTGTCTATGCAAGAGGAATGAGTTTGGTGACCATTCCTTGAAAAGGGAGAGCATGCGGAACTCTCGGGTTTTGAAGGGAACTGAGAAACATAATTTTGTTTATGGGTACAATAATTGTTGGGAAGGGTTTTTCTAATCAAGTTGATAAAGGGAGTTGTAGAAATATAGAGTGATTAAGTGAGAAATCACAACAACATCCCTTTCTTGGTGGATAGGAAACTAATCTTCCAGAATTCTTATGGGAGGAGGAGAGAGACCTCCGTCCCTAACTGTTGTTGAACAAAACAAAGAATTCTAGGTGTAATGATTAAGACTGATTATGATCTAAAGATACTCTGGAGTTCTGAACTAGAATACCTAGGTAAGTAACATACTTCGAAATTGTATTTGGACTTTAAGGGAATAGTCCAAATGTTATTAGATATTAAACTTTATTTTAAATATGGTAAAATGGTTGGTTAAATGTTGACCATGAATGTGGTAAAGGAAGTGTTGGGGAACTTCTAGAAGACAATGGGTCAAATTGACATCCAGTGGTGGATGGTAGCCATATGGATATGGATTGGTATACTCAGATAGCTATAAGAGGGAGTTTAAGAAGACATTCCCTTGTAAAGATATGTTGAGCAAGAGTGGGTTGAGACATGAAGAAGAGACCAGAAGTGGTTATCTTACTGCCTTGAGTGACACAATAACTACCCATCTGAATTCTGAATTATGGAAGGTTTTCATAGTTGAAATGAAAAAGGTGACCCTTGTTGGCTATTTCCATGCAGGAGGGGTAACATCAGAATGAATTATGACTGTGAAACTAGTGATATGAGTGACTGTAATATGTCACTAAAGAACACTAATATTAAAACTAAAAATATCAAAGAAAAAGGGGTGAAAGCAATGAGCTTGCATGGTGAATGTTTAGCTATGTCTGTATATGCTTGAGTGAATGAATTTAATGCATTTTTAGGTTTCTTGATATGAAAACTGATATTAAGAACAAGTAGATATGAATGATATTAAATGTGCAAGTGATGCACATATATAATGTACGAATATATAAATACAAAAGGAACAATATGACTATCATGATGACTGGAATGCGAGGCAAGCATTTCACTTGCCAACGTTTAATGAATACAATGGATACATGGTTGAATTCATTTTGAAGAGTCATGGATTTTTGTAATTGAATGATGGCTTGAGGAGAATGTGTTACATTCCCTCATGAAAGACTAATATAAATATATGAAAGAGTAAAGGTGGAAGGATGCTATGTTGTCATGACAAAAGGAAACATGATTAAGCCTTTGATGACTGCATGAGAACAATTTTGAACAATCATAAGTTAAATTATTTATGATTGTGAATGTTCTTAAGTGCACCATGGATGTAAGTTAAAAAAACAAGGAATATGTGTGGACAAATAATTTGGATGCATAACAAATATGCATGTTTATTTTTTTTTTACAGGAACGGATATGGGATTGTATTTAATTCTTGGCATAAATGCCTCTAATCAGATTACAAAATGTGAGGAGAAGTCCAATTTTCCTCTCCGGCCAGGATCTCAATGGCCTGGATACTTATAAACTTGAGGTTTCTACAAATAGAAAATGAATTAATCTCCATTATTTTCCCTAACTTGTGAATACAAACGAACTGTTTCAGTAAAATGCAAAAAAACATGGAAGTGCAGAAATTTCTTAAGGAATGGGATCCCGATCTTCATCCCTGTCTCTTAAAAGGGTGTCAGTGGAAAGAATAACTACTTTATTGGCTTCCGAATCTGTGTCCTTGTTATTCTCCCTCAGCACATGGAATAAATTTACACTCTGAAAGGTTTTAACAGGGGTTTTGATTCTTGTCACCAATCTAGCAAGTATGAAGTCTTTGGGAGCGAAATTGTCCACTATAGTTATTATAATGGACTGAGAATCGCCAATTACATTTACCTCTTTGATGCCTAGATCCTTGGATTTTTGGAGGCCTTGGAACAGAGCCAATGCTTCTTCTTGGATTCTAGTAGTGTGTCCCAATCCCCAGGCGTAACTATGCTTGATTCTACCTTCTAGATTCTTAATGACCCCACCTGCACCAAATTTCCTAGGATTTCCTTTGGCTGCCCCATCGAAGAGTAAAGTATGTTTGGATTGGTTGTTCATCCAGGATGAAAAGTCTTTCTCATTTAGTCTAATTTTCCAATATTTTCTTGGCTTTCCTTTTCCTTATAACTTCAGAAAACTGGAGGCCCAACCGGACTCCCCATTCAAGGTCCTGCTGACTTAAATTGGTTTCCTCAAGTTGATCGCCCAGGCTTTCTTTCAACTAATTTTTTATCCTAGTCGTGACGAGCTTCGTAACCTGTGCTTGATATCTGAAAATTCTCTTATTCCTTTCAAGCCATATTTTCCAGCATATGATCTTTGGCAATGAGAGCCAGGTGGCCTTGAAACTTTCATTTTTTGGGAGAACCCCTGGATAGTTGCACAACCAGTTAGAAAATAGCTCAGTGATGGAGGTGGGATTGAGATTGTTTCTCCAAGGTCCCAGAGCCCCGTTCTAGATCTCTTTTGTAAATTTTCATTCCATCATTAAGTGACAAAGATTCTCTTCATTTTTGAGGCACAGTATGCATCTGGAAGGCCCTTGGAATTCTCTTTTTTTCAATCGATCCCCAGTAAAGATTTTGTTGTGCCACATGAGCCAACATAAACAGTCGATTTTTGAAATGGTCTTGTGGCCTCAAAGCCCCTTCCAAATCACAGGGTTAGGAGGGACATGGGGCTATTCCAACAATTTTTCATAACCTAGATCCACAGTGTAACAACCCAATTGAGAGCCCCATCCACGTTTGTCTTATCTCCTAGCATGGAATGGGGCCATTCCCTTTAGGTGAGAAAAAAAAGTGTCACAATCATGCTTCAGCTCCGATGGCACCTGGAGCTTCTTCCAACTAAGCTAGCTACATTCATCCCAGCATGAGATGTCCCACAGAGTGATGAAGTCGGCGTTGGACATCCATACCCGTAGCACATGCAGAGAACTAATTTCGGCAAGTGGAGGATTGTTCATAATGCTATCTTCCCAGATTTTTATATGTTTTCCATTTCCCAAAATCCAGAATGCGTGGATATTGATCAAAGAGGTAGCTTTAGCGCAGAGTTTGAGGAGATGCGATCCATTTTTTGATAGGGGTTTGTTGAGACAACGTTTCCTTTGATCGCTGAAGTACTTCTTCCATAGAGAAATTTGCGCCCAACCAGGATTTGGAGCAATAAGTCTCCAAATTTTCTTTGCTCCCATTGCCACGTTTTGGGTGCAGAGGTATTTAAAATCCAGTTTCCCTTTCATCAGGGGCTTGTTGACTTTGTCCCAGCTTACAAGGGGGAATCTCTTCTCATTTTGTTTACCACCTTTCCAAAAGAACTTTCAGATGAATTCCTCCATTTTCCTGAGGATGAAAATAGGAGCCAAAATAATAGAGAATTGGAAGATTGGAAGACTGTTGAGGACAACCTTGATGAGCATTGATTTTCTAGCATGGTTGAGCCAAGAGAAGCCCCAGGCCTAGATCTTGAGCTTAAAATTTTTTAATAGTGGGATCCAGTCTCTGCTAAAGGTAGACATTTGGAAGATTGGAAGGCCCAGGTACTTGAAAGAAGACTAGTTGGAAGAGGCAGCAAAGCCCAAACATCTGGAAATGGCATTTAGGGCGCTGGCAAAAATGTTCCAACAATAGATATGACATTACCCTTTATTTAGGATGTTTCCCATAGCATCACAATAAGCATATAACACTTCTTTGAATATTGAAGTTGAAAGCACAGTGGTTGCGCCCAACAACAGAGAGTCATCAACAAACAACGCATGATTTATATTTTTAACTCCTCTAGCAATGTTAAGGCCCATGATCTCTTGGTCTATCTATTTCTTGTCTAGATAAAATATTATAACAAAATCTTGGAGGATGAAGAGGAGGGTAGAAAGGGGACACCCCTACCGAAGCCCTCTCGTGGCTTTAAAAAAATTCGTTGCTCGCCCATTCACCAGGGGAGCGATCCAAGGCTCAGAGATACAAGCCCAAATCCAATTGATGAAATTAATCCCAAACCCAAACTTGTGCATAACATCAAAGAGAAAACTGTGCCTAACAAGATCAAAGGCATTTGCTAGATCAAGTTTAACAACCTGTTGGCAGCCAATTCATTTTTTTTTATTGCTCTAAAAAAGATGCCTACACCTCTTGTCTTCTAAATGACAAATCATCGTCGCATTGTGCAACTAGACATTTGTTTCACTTTTGAGACAATTGCAATTTGGTTTTGATTCAGTTTTCACAACTGAAAGTGTGAAAACACCTCTTTCGTTGTTTGGACTGTCATCGTCTTTTATTAATTTTCTGAAAGGCACTTTACCATTGGTTTATCACATGACTGCAAAAGACTCTTTCAAACTATGTCCCTTGGCCTACTCTTACTTTGATTGCGCATTTGGATTTATTGGATTAATAAGCCATTGAGCATG
>SNQJ01S0236432.1:0-13824 GCA_010110895.2 Picea sitchensis
CAGATTTCCCTGTTCTCTGTAGACCTCAACCTCACAAGTGTGCTAAACAGAAGTAAGGATCAAGGCTCCTGCTTAGACAGAAAGGAACTAAGTGCTTTGTTTTCTGTTAGAGAGAGTTTATTGTTTTCTGCATTATTGCTTTCATAGAAGAGTGTTAGTACTGAGTCTCTGTTTGAGAGTAAGGGTCCTGTTCTCTGATTACAAGACAGTTGTTCTTACCCATTGCAATGTTATTTTAGATGTAATCCAGGATTCTTAATTTGAATTATAAAGAATTGCAATAGGGAGATTACTTTCCTGTGATTTAATCCAGAGCTTCAGTTCATTCCAGCAAGTATAGATAGAATAATTTTCTTTACTACAACACTAAGTGCTTTTGGAATTGAGCATATATAGTGCGTGGCTATCTTTGAAACAAAAGACTTCCCTATGTTGATAATTTATGTTTCACTTGGTTGTTTAAAATTAATTAAGCAATTATAGTGACCAACAGGGAGGTGACTGATTATGACTCTGCGCGTACGAATACGCATTCCAACACATCAAAGTTATGATTACGAAGTACCGAAATCATTGGATTCTATTTGGTGGGGATCGTGTGTCATGAATTATTTTCATGGTATGTCGTCATTTAATATGACAGTTCCCCCCCAACTTAATTACGGCCATCCACGATACGTTTTGATGTATTTTTTGAATATTTTAATTAAATCCATACAAGTCGGTGGAGACGTACCTAGGGACCTACCTTATGGTGGAGTAACAACAAAATTTCTGACAGAGTAATGGTAACAGGGCATAACAACAGCAAGGAGTAACAACAACAGTGAGTAGTTAGCAACAACGGAGTAACAGCGATGGTGGAGTAGCGGAAGTTACAGAGTAACGACACCGGCAGAGTAACGATAGTTGCAGAGTAACAACACCGACGGAGAATCGACATCTGCGAAGTAACGACATCGACGAAGTAACGATAGTTGCGGAGTAACAACAACGACGGAGAATTAGCAATTGCGTAGTAATGGCACCGACAGAGTAATGGTAGTTGTGGAGTAACAACACCTGTGGAGAATCAGTAGTTGCGGAGTAATAGCATCGGTGGAGTAACAACATCTAGTGGAGTAACAACACTTAGTGGATTAACAACACACACCAGTGGAGTAACAACACTTAGTGGAGTAATCAGCACACACCAATGGAGTAACAACGACATCTTTATAGTAGCACTAGTGGAGTAATGACGCCGAGTGTTACATTTCTCCTGGCCATATTCCTTTGTTATTCCTGCAAAATACAAACAAGTAAGAAATAACAATATTTTTATTTTTATTTATTTTTTTAATTTTTTTTAGATTTATTTATTTATTTTTATTTTTATTTTTTAAAGCAGAGTGAGAGTGTCCTTCATTCCAACAACCATGAAATCAGATGAGTCAGAAAGGTGTTTGAAAAAGGCATTTCTAGAGGCTGGATGGTGGTATAGTTTTAGACGATGTCTGTTTACTAAGAACGAGGTATGATTCTCATCTATTGTAATTAATCTAACCGTTCCATTGTCGAACACTGCGTCCACTTGATATGGCCCCATCCAGTGAGTGCAAAGCTTGCCTTTGAAATCCTTAAATCGGGAATCGTAAAGTAATGCCCAATCTTCCACATGAAACACCTTACTTTTGATAAATTTATCACGCCATTTCATTCTCTGCTGTTGAACAGTAGTGGTCTTCTGGACAGCTACTGACCGAATCTCGTCCAACTCATTCATCTATTCTAGTCAGTATTTATGTGCTTCTGATAGGTCTAGGCCTACTTCTAGAGCTATTCTGAGTGTATTGATTTCAAGTTCCACCAGAAACAAGGGAACTTTCCCATAGACTAATTCAAATGGAGAAAACCCAGTTGTGTTCCACCATGTTGTTCTGTATGCCCATAAAGCTTCTGGAAGTTTTTGTGCCCAGTCCTGGTGATGACTTGCTACTATCTTTGTAAAGATATTTTCCAATACCTTGTTTTTGCTTTCTACTTGCCCGTTCGCCTAGGGGTGATAGGGGGTTGTCACTCTATGCTTGACCCCATATTTCTGCATCTTCTTTCCTATCATGTGGGATGTGAACTGTGATCCTCCATTCGACACAATTTCCCTTGGAGTACCATATCGGGAAAATATTTCTTCAAAAAGAAAGTCTTCCACTACTTTCTCTGTTTCTCTTGTGACCGCTCTGGCTTCCACCCATTTAGTTACATAATTAGTGTAGACCAGGATGTAAGCTTTCTGATGAGAAGGTGGGTTAAAGGGTCCAAAAAAATCAATGGCCCATTTCTCAAACGGTTCAAGGACTATCTGGGGCTATAGAGGCATTTGATATGCTTTCCCAGGTTGTCCCATCCGTTGGCAGCTATCACACCTTCGGACATAATCCTGGGCATCACGAAATATGGAGGGCCAGTAATATCCCATTTGTAGCACTTTGTGACCTATTCTTTTATCTGCAAAATGTCCTCCACAGGTTCCATCATGTGCAACCTTCAGTGTTTCATAGATATCATCTTCTGCCACACAATGCCGAATCTATTGGTCAACCCCTGTATGAAAGAGATATCCTGCCATCCATGAATATCGGGTGCTCTGGTGAATAATCTTTCTTTTCTCCTTATATGACAGATGACGAGACACCTTCCCTGTAGCAAGATAATTAGCAATATCTGCATGCCACGAAGTGTTAGCAGATACTGCAAAAAGATGTTCGTCTGGAAAATTATCTTCAATTGGTGTATTCTTACCATCATGTTCTATCTTAGATAAGAAATATGCAACCACATTGTCCTTCCCTGGTTTATCTACTATAGTAATATCAAATTCCTGTAGTAGCAAAATCCATCTTGTGATACGACCAGGGGTAACAGGTTTATTCATTAAATACCTGATAGCTGCATGATCAGTATGCACAAAGGTAGGATACCTGGTAATGTAGTTCTAGAATTTATTGATGGCGTAAATGACAGCAAGAAACTCTTTCTCAGTCACTGTGTAGTTTAATTCAACAGGAACCAAATTCTGACTAACATAGTAAACTGCGTATGGTATTTTTTCCTCTTGTTGTCCTAATACTACACCAATCGTTGTTTGGGAAGCATCTGTATGAATATGGAAAGGTAATGCCCAGTCCAGCCCTCTAACGATCAGAGCACTAAAGACCAATTCCTTAATTCTCGTAAAGGTTGCATCACAGTCCTCTGTCCACACAAAATCTGAATCTTTTGTTAGCAATTGAAAAAGTGGATGTGCTACTTTAGCAAAATTTTCTATAAAATGCCTATAAAAACCAGCACAACCAATAAAGATGCATACCTGCGTGGGCATTTTGCTTGTCAGGGAATGTTGAATTACCTTTGTCTTTGCTGGGTCCATCCGGATTCCTTCAGCTGAGAGAAAATGTCCCAAAACAATTCCCTCTTCCATCATCGTATGGCATTTATCCATACTCAGAGAGACACGCGCTTGTATACACCTTTCGAGAACTTTTTCTAAATTTTTCAGTCCTTCAAGAAATGAATCCCCATATGGAGTAAAGTCATCCATGTAGATTTCAATATTGTCATCTATCAAATCAGAGAAGATTCCCAAAATTGCCCTCTGGAACGTTACAGGAGCATTACACAGGCCAAAAGGAAGGACCCGGTATGTGAATGTTCCCCAGGGGCATGTGAAAGTGGTTTTGTCTTGATCTTCAAGGGCTATCTGGATTTGGTTATACCCACTAAACCCATCTAGAAAAGAAAAAAACTTTTTTCCAGCCAATGTGTCCAAAACTTGATCAATAAATGGCAAAGGAAAATGATCTTTCTGCGTTGCCTTATTTAATTCTCGATAATCCACGCATATCCGCCATTTACCATTTTTCTTGGGGACCATTACTAATGGGGAGACCAATTGGCTATTTGAGATGGGGTAAATAAAACTGACGTCTAGTAATTTCTGAAGTTCTTCTTTCACAACATTTTTCAATGTGGGGTTCATCCTTCTCTGAGGTTGTCTCACAGGACGACAATCCTCCTTAATGTATATAAGATGGGTACATGAATTAGCAAGAATCCCCTTCATATCTGTATAATCCCAGGCGAAGGCTTCTTTGTGTTTCCGAAGGACATCCACGAGTTGCTTCTTCTGGGATTCTGACAGGTTTGGATTAATATTCAAGGTTTTTCCTGGTTCTAGTTCCACTGGGACACTTTCACTGGGTGCATCAACAGGTAGCTCCTATGATCCTTATGTTGTTTCAATTGTTTCCTGAGTCTCACAGCTTAGGATAGATTCTAGGAATTGTTGTTTTGTTTTGGAAATTTAGCAAGGATCATCCATAAAAGAGGTGATTACATCATCTTCCGATTCTATTTTCAACTAAAGGGCTTGTCCAATAGTGAGGAATGGCCTCAATTCCTCATTTTCTATTTCAGGCTCTTTCCTAGATAAAATTTTCTTGCTTCCTGCTAGTTTTATGGATGGGTTTGGTTCTGCAGGTGGGTATAAAACTAAGTTCTTAATGTTGTGCCCATTGGAAATGACCATGTGCCCTGATCGACACCCAATGTAAGCATCTGTAGTAGCTAGCCATGGTCTACCCGAAATCAAAGGATGGCCGCCTACCGAATATTGCGTCTGTAAGACCAGGAAATCTATGGGATAGTGCCATGAATCCACTGAAATTGTTACATCTTCCAACTTTCCTATAGGTTTGACTATGGATCGGTCTGCTAATTCCAATACTGTAGGTGTATGTTTCAAGTTATGAAGACCTAATGCATGCATGGTTTCAGTGGTGATAACGTTGATGGCAGCACCCAGGTCTACCAGCACATTCAGAATCTATACCCCATTAATTTGTACTGTCAGAATTGGGTTCCCTAGATCTCCATACTTTTCAGGCATTGACTTTCCTGTCATTAAATTTGATAATTTTCCCATAACATGAATGGTAAGGGGGTCTTTGGATTTCTTTGCAGGTTTCTTTGAACAGTATTCCCTAAGAGTCTTTGCATATATTGGTACATCCTTAATAGCTTGTAACAAGGGAATTTTAACAAACAAGTTTTTCAATTCTCCTAATAAATCAAATTCAGCTTGAGGGCTTGATTTACTCAAAGTTAGTCTCTCTGGGTAAGGTGGTTCAGATTGATGTTGTTTTACAGGAGGTGCTTGGTTTCTATCAGTTTGTTTTGGCTCTTTGTTAATTGGTTTTGATTCCTTACCTTCACTATCGAGTTGTTCAATGGTAACTGGAGGAGGTTGAACATTAACTGTCCGCCCTGATCGTAGATTCATTTCATACAACTCTGAAGTGTAAATGCTATATGAAGGTAGGTTAAGAATGTTATCTTGATGAGCTCCCTTGCTATTAGGATTCAGATCAGGTTGGATTGGGAGTTGAGGACGAGCAGGTTGATTACCCGGAGGCACATTAGAGGGCAGTTGGAGTTTCTGTTGTGGCATCGGCTGAGGAAACTGCCTAAGAGGGGATCCTCACCAAGTTGGAGCCCATGGGGAGCTCGAACTGGCTTGAGGGTTCCACTGATACCAAGGTGGAAACTGGTATTGTGGCCACATGGAAGGATACGGTATGGACTGAGGATTCATATTAGAATTATTGAAATAATGAGATGGGTCTAAGTACATACCTTGATTTCCCATCGATGGTCAAGGCTGCCATGGCTTTCTAGACCCCATGAGGTACATTTGTTCCATGTCTTTCCCCGTCCCTTGAAATATTGCTTTCAGGCCTGGCAGGGAGGGGCATGAGCTTGTCGCATGATTTAGCTCGCAGATTGCACATTCCTCTATGGAGTTTAGTGGACATTTCCTCTTTGGATGCTTCTTTCTACATGTCGGGCAGACTATCACCATATTCCTGTCCAATTCCAGCTACTTCTGTTTTACTTGCAGTGTATCCATCTGCGCCGACAGGGTGCTGAGGATATCCGTCCTCAGATTGTCTAGCAAGTTTCTGATTTTTTCTTTCGTAACCCCTCCGCCAGACCCTTTTGCTGATCGAATCCCTTGTTTGTTTCTTTTAAGCCCCCTCGAGCACTGAATGCATAATTCGCAGATACCTTCAAAGCTTTCCTTAGACATGTCTCCCTTTCCTACAATGTTCAATAGTTCCATCGAGTCCTCACGAAAATATCTAAGGAGGATAATTTTTATAATTTCCTTATCTAGGTCAGAGTGACCTGACCTCTGTAAGGTGTACTTGAATCGTTCCACACAATCTTCCAAACTCTCATCTTCTTTTTGTGCGAACTTGAAAAGTTCCTCCTTAATGTTCTGGGATTTACAGTAATCTTGGTATTTTTCCAGAAAAGATGTCCGCATATCATCCCATGTGGAAATAGAGCTTCCTCCAAGGCCCATGAACCATCACAGAGCCATTCCTTTTAATGTAGAAGGAAAAAATTTTAACTTTTCGACCTCCGTCGTGTAGTCATACCCTCGACACACTATGTCAAACTCGAATAGAAATGTGTCGGGATCTTCTAAAACAAGCCCATGAAAGTTTGGTAAGGCTGCTAATGGAATAGGATTTGTGGGCACACCATCTCCAAGATATACGATTGGAAACTCGATAGTGGAGGTTGTGGGAGCCATAAATATCTTCCAATAACCATTGGGTATTTCACCAAGCTCTGTAGGAGATGGTTGAGGCTTCCTTACCCCTTGGATCTGAGTCGTTTTAGCATCACTTCCCCGATCCCTTGGTGATGAAAATACTCCTTCGATCCCTTATCCTGTGTCCTGATGACTTGATCCCTCAGCTACAACCTCCTCTCGCTTACTGGAGTGGTCTGACTCTGTCGAGGTTCTGCTTGCGACCTCTTCCCCCTCTATTACCAGCATAAGATTTCCCTGGTCAGGTATACTACTAGATGTGTATTCAACTGTTGGAGGGACCTGCTATGTTGTATCACCAAATAATGTTGTAGACATCACTGGTTGATCTACTGATTGTCCCTTAGATTTCACTCTTCATGCCCTTGGTCTCATGGCTGTGCGAGAGGATGTTTCTGATTTAGCCTTTGCTATAATCTGCTAGATATAGGTCTTTCTTCCCAAATCTGGTCCTCCCCTCTTTGGGGCTCTCCCTCTGCCCCTGTTATTCAGTTCTTTGTTCATATAAGTGATGGTATGATGGAGGGTCTTGGCATGAACCTACAATTCTTTAGTATTGAAGTAAGGTGTCAAAGGACCATTCCTTCCCCAAGACAAAAGATCTTACAAAAAGAAAGGCAGCTAAAAAAACAAGAGTCTAAGGTTCAGGACCCGGAGTAGGGTGTCAAAGGACTCTTCCCTCCCCTGGACAAGAACCAGGAACAAACACACACCACGAAAAGACCTAATACTTTTCAAATCTGAAGTAGGGCGTCAAAATACTCCTCCCTCCCCAGGGTGAAAGCTAGGGTTTCCAAAAAAAACGCACAAGGGTTTGAAAGACGTAAATCTAACTCAGGGTCTAGAGTAGGGCATCAAAAGACTCCTCCCTCCCTAGGACAAGAGAGTGGCCAAAATGAAAAATAAATAAAAATAAAAACAAGCGGAAAGAACACCTACACTCAGTACCTGAAACAGAGTGAGAAAACTCATTCTCTCCCCAGGACGAGAGATTGACCCTTTGGTTGGTCCGGATCGTTGTCTTGCACCTTGTTAGCCTCCCCGACAACGGCGCCAAAATGTTGGTGTCCAGGTATGAATGATTTATTCGCCCTTTTCCTACATTAATTTATCAATCTGGGTGCGTATTCTTTCAAGGAAATGCGCAAGGTATATGTAGGGGAAAGAGCATAATCCGTTTTGGCCAAGGGTTCACGATTAAGATTCAAAACATTGTTGTAAAACTAGATTAATTACAACTTCCAAAAATCAATTATAAGAATTAAAACACTGTGACAGCAAGCATAAACTGGTAAATAATACACACAGAAAGACGCAGCACCTGATCAGAAGAGCGGGCCCAGCTCTCTGATCAAGGTTGTGTTAGTCACAACGAACATTAAGACAACAAAATAGATGATTCTATATAAATCTGAAAAGGGTTATTACAATATCAATGGGGGCGTCCCCAGTTACAGGAAGAAACTGTCTTTTATACATGGAGAGGGAGAACAACCTCTTTCCCCAAAATATGGTAACCGTATCCCCAAAAATATACATTAGTTGGAACGGCACCAGTACCAGATAGACAAGATCAGCGAGATGCCCAAGATAGTTCAAGGATCTATGACTCCAGCTGCGCAACCTCCTTATGTCTTGGTCGTTGTTGTGAATAGCGGATCTGCTGTGGGATGAAGCCTTGGTTCCTGTTCTCTAGAAGCTATGGTCAAACATTCGTTTTAGTGTTGCAAATAGGCAAAACTCTGCGACTTTATTTCATTAATAAAATATTCCAATAGATAAGGTAGGGGTATTTACCTTACAGGTTTAGCATAGTAAACATAGGTAAATAAGTGAAAAAAGGTCAAAAAGGGTAATGGAAATGCAACAGAAAGATAGCCTAATTTGGTGCCCAACAGTTACATAAATCCATAGTGTATTTTTGGTGGCTATGTTCAGATTTGAGTCATAATGGCATGGATCCATAGTGTATGTTTGGTGGCCATGACCTGTCTTACTTGACATGGATCTTTGCATGTTGACATTTATGCTTTGATTCATTTGTATTCTGAGTATTGGAATGCCTACCTCAGTTATGATATATTATTGTACTGTATTTCCTTGTTTGTTGGCAGGTTTCTGACCGATTGTTCTATATTCCCTACACACACTCGACAAATTATTTCATCTATCACTATGTTCTAACTTCATACTTTGGGGGGATCTATGTTACACATTATTTTCATCATCCCTATGACCGTTAGTGATTTAAAACCTATCCTTTGTCTTTAGAAGGATCAATGGCCTAAATTCCTGAAGAAAGAAGGGAGAAGAACTTTTCCTGAGAGAAGAAATTGTATTTTCCTTTGTAAAAACCCTATTAAGGAAGGTCATCATAGGATGCACTATATATAGGGTGCGACGATGCCTGATCATCACCCCCTGCTCTAAATCTAGGCTGCGATGTCTCTGCAAGTTGCACTATACTTAATGTGCGACGACTTTCGTACGTGGGAAAAACAAGCATCTTCTCGATGCTTCTGGAAGGAGAAGCTTCTATGGTGAGGTGGCCTCCGATCAGTTTGGATCTTACTCACTTTTCTTATTTAGTGAGATCATCCTAACATCCTCACCTTATCCTCTTCAGCTTATAAAAGGAGAGGATCTCTCATGGAGAAAGTTAGATTGGAAATTTATAAGATTACAAATTGGTATGTGATCCCTGTTGTTGAGTCAGTGTTTCCAAGACAGTTGTCGTGTCATCAATATGTTCAAAGAGAAATTCAACCCATAAATCCTCCTATTTCCTCAGCCATTTCCACAGTCCTTAAGTATTCTATTGCATCGGCCATCCCTGAGTCAATCCTGAATCACTTGTTACTCTGATCTACCTCAAATCGTTTTACCTATTTTGTGTCATTGATGGGGGATACATTAAGGCCCTCCTGTGATGAGTCTTTTCCTGTTGACTTCAACTCATTATCCAGGAATTAGACTTAGAAACTAATTGGTACCTTGGAACTTGCATGACTCAATAGCAGATTTCCTCGCTTTCAACAGTGGGTTTTCATTGTTGACCCCTGATCGAGAGATTCCACCGAGTGTTCGAATTCAAATCATTAATTCACATTCGTTGGACTGTACTAGAGTACCTTGGGGGTCATTGACATTAATGGTGATTTCTCTCACACTTGTTAATGGTATTCATTAATGATCAGTAATCAAGTGGTTTCTACCATGTTCGACTTTAGCACATGTATTCGCATGGTTAGATTCGTACTATAGAGTGGAGGAGATGAATACCTGGGATCTTTTCTCATAGATTTAGGGTGCGTTGGAGTATATTCATATTGTACTGTTGCATAGATCCATAGTGTATGTATCATGGCTATGTTTAAATTTGAGTCTTTGTTACATAGATCCACACTGTATTTTTGGTGGCTATGTTCAGATTTGAGTCATAATGACATGGATCCATAGTGTATGTTTGGTGGCCATGACCTGTCTTACTTGACATGGATATTTTCATGTCGTAATTTATGCTTTGATTCATTTTTATTATGAGTATGGGAATGCCTACGTCAGTGATCATATATTATTGTACTATATTTCCTTGTTTGTTGGCTGGTTTCCAACCAACTATTCCTTGTTCCCTACACACACTCGACAGTAATTCATCTATCACTTTGTTCTAAATTCATACTTTGGGGGGCTCTCTGTTACACATTATTTTCTTCATCCCTATGACCTTTAATTATGTAAAGCTATAATTTGTCTTTAGAAGGATCAGTGGCCTAAATTCCTGAAAAAAGAAGGGAGAAGAACTTTGCCTGAGAGAAGAAATTGTATTTTCCTTTATAAAAACCATATTAAGGAAGGTCATCGTAGGATGCACTATATATAGGGTGTGACGATGCCTAATCGTTCCCCCCTGCTCTAAATCTAGGCTGCAATGTCTCTGCAAGATGCACTATACTTAGGGTGCGATGACTTTCATATGTGGGAAAAATGATCATCTTCTCGGTGCTTCTAGAAGGAGAAGCTTCTATCATGAGGTGGCCTCTGATCGGTTTGGATCTTACTTTCTTTTCTGATTTAATGCGATCATCCTAACCTCCTCACCTTATCCTCTTCAGCTTATAAAAGGAGAGGAGCTCTCATGGTTGGAAATTTGTCTTGAGATTATTAGCTTGGTTAGAGTGCCTTTGAGCTTTTCTTTGTCAAGATAGATTGTGAGTGACTTTCGTATCCATAGTCTCAAAATTCATGGAGCATACGTGTGTGGGAAACGAGGGACATTTGGAAGGGACCTTATGACATCAAGGCTTTGGTTGTAATCTCTCTTTCTATTATTTAATACATATTCACTTTTCTTTCCTATATGAATGTTATTTTTCCATATTGTATGATTCCTTAATCATGTACATAGTTTCATATCAAAAAGACTCTGTTATTATTGTCTTCATTGGATGGGGTTTATTTGCAGATATTTATCCATAAGCCTCGTGGTGGAGATTAGGTTGCATTGGTGAAGTTGGATCTTCGATATTTAAAAGGTATGTTCTAGATCCATTTCTCATTTGATAATCGAAATCCAAGGAAAGAGTAGTGTATTGTCTTGTTTTGTTCTAGTTTCATAGTGAAACTAGGGGGATTGATTTTTGTTTGCACTTAACAATTAGCTCGATAACACACATGGGTCACATGGTTGTCAAACGATATTCGACATAACTCATATAGGTGATACATGAATAAGGTGTTTGGTTAGTTTCCTAACTCCTTTTACCCATACTCAATTGTCTCTAACCAAGTAGAGACTGCATAAAAGGAGCACTTAGTCCAAGGAGAAAGGTAATGATTCTTTGCACACCAAAGAAAAAATCCTTTTGGATACACTTGATGAGTTTGTAAACCCATATACATCCATGTTGCTATTGGTTATTGACTCAGAAACCCTTGTTTCCAACCCCTTTTTGATTACCATCTAATTTGGCCAATAGTCTCCCTTATATTCTCTTTGGGTGTGTGATGAATATGGAGTCAAAACCAACCTTTTTAGTAGGAGCTTGGGTGGAGGGACCCAAAAATATTTTCCACAGGGAAAATCTAGGAAAGACAAGTATATTTTGTAACTACCAAAATTGTTGAATATTATAGAAACTCATTCCTTCAAAAAAGCATTGTATTTGTAATGTTTAACTTGAAATTATTTAATATATGCTTTGTAGAACACTAATTAATTCAATCATTCCATCATATTTCATTGGACAACATGTATTTATTATTATAAATACCTATTTGCATAGCCTTGTATGTTTAAGGTTCTCGCATGTTGTAGAGGAACTATTGGAAAAGAGTGAGGAGATTCTAAAAATCGGGAACGACGACAACCGTAGGACTCCTAGTGAGATAATCCTTATTCTCCTCTCAATAGTTAGTTATTTCCTTTGAATTCGGTTATAATATATTTGTTGAGAGTTCTTTATGGAATTTTCTTTCTGTACGGTCATTGGTACACTGTAGTAAACACACTACTATAGGGAATTTTCCCCAAAAGAAAAACTAGCGACCATACTGGGGATTTGTCCCTAGTGGGATTGTTTTGGGATTTATTGTTTTGTTTTCCTGGTTAACTACTTTTTCTTTTGTTTCAGATTGCTATTTGACATTTAAATTAGTGACTTACAATTACTTGAGTCTTTCTTTATTGACTTGTGCCTTTAGTCTGCCTCTTCTTTTATTTTTATTTTTAATTTTGAGGTACATATGTGTTTTGCTAGTTATCACAGTCATGTACATATATGTGCCAATCAGTTTATACAGTCGCATATACGATGGTTTCCTTGAGCATAGACGTGTACATCTTTCTAGGAAATATTATTTTTTTAATCTTTTCTAGTCTGAAGGTGTTGACCCAGGTGTCTAGAGTCTCTCTTGGGACTTTAAGACTTTGTGTGTGTGTTGTTTGTTGAGTTCAATATTTGTTTAGTTTGATTCTTATAAACAAAACAAGAAATTTTTGTGTGTTTTCTTCTTGGATCATTTGCAAGCTTTTGAAGGTAGTTTGAGAAGTTGATCTAGAAGATCTTTTCTTGTCTAGAGTGGATTTTGTTGTTGTTCTTGGTAAATATTTATAGGTCTAGGTTCTTTTCGACCTTCTTTTCTTTCTTTCTTGCTGGTGTTAAGAATAAAATTTACTTTAAATATTTCATATTTCTTTTAAGTCTTAAACAAGATAACAAATACTTATAGAAAGTGTACTTTTGTATTCTTTTTGATTCCTTGCCTTTGTTTTACTGAAGAATATTTTTTTTTAAGTGTGCTTTCTCTTTTTATAGTGCTTGTTAGTTTTCAAATTGCATTTTGCATCCTTGAAAAGAAAAGATTTTTCATTTCATAGTTTGATGAAAGGAATTCCATAAATTTTGAGTTTCTTTGCATTTCAAAAACAATTTGCATCAGTAATGCATTTCATCTAAAATAAAAATAAAAAATTTCATTTCTCACATATCATAAAAGGAAAGAGTTTGTTTTTTTTTCTTTTGAAGCGTTTTACACTCAGATTTTTAGTGAAGAACACCATTTTTCATGTTATGTTCTTATAAGTGTGTTTTTTGTTGAGTCTTCATAAAACACCATTCAGTTTCATCCATTACCCCTTTGATTAAACAACATCCACTATAAAATGAACGTTTAACTAAAATTAACTAGACATTTCATTTTCTAGGGTAAACAAACTAGCTTAATCTAGGGCCTTGTATAAGGATTGGAGAGTTAACTCTCTATGGCCAGAAAAAAAACTTAGGAGCCTGAGATAGGGAGTGCAAAATATAACTTTCATATAGATATAGCGGGGAGCCTCCTCTAACACAGGAGTTAAACATAAGGTCACGTGAGGGAGAGCCAAGGATATAACCCCTCTCTTTTCTTCAAGAGGATCTATCATATCCAAGGTTTCCTCCAATACCTCTTCACTTCTGAGGTCATAGAATAAATTATCATCAAGATCTTCAAAAAGGTCACAACTCATCATGTTCTCTTCTTGATAACTTTATTCATATGTTTGTTCTTCGTGTACTTCTTCATTGTCAAGGGAAAGAAATAAGTCTCTTATGTGATTCATCATTTCCTTAGCATCTTTATTAGTATCCTTTTCCTTTTCCATTTGTAAAAATTCCATCGTC
>SNQJ01S0236434.1:0-13823 GCA_010110895.2 Picea sitchensis
GTGGGTAGGCCAAGATTAACTTTCATCTCAAATTCTCCAGCGAACTTCTTCTTACAATCAATGATGAGGTTTTCTTCTCCAATTAAGAATGATCATCCATACAACAACAATATAGCGGGCTCATCATTCATAATCTTGAAGTAAAGGTTAGAATCAACTTTACTTGGTAAAATGGCTTCGTCGGCTGTCAAATCCTTCCATACAATGTTCTAGGAGTTTGTTTCAATTTGTATAGAGCCTTCTTCAACTTGCGGACATGAGTCTTCCTGTATGCTTCAACTTCAAACCCTTGAGGTTGTTCTATATACAATTCTTCAATGACACCATTCAAAAAGGTTGTTTTCACATCCACTGGTGTAACTTCACTTCATCTTAGTACCGAGATATGATGGTTTTGATTGAGCTGGCATACATTTCTGGTGACAAATGTCTCTTCATAGTCAATGCCTTCTTTTTGAAAAAACCATGAGCAACAAGCCTTTGCTTTATATTTTCTCAATACTTCCATCGACAACATGTTTTATTTTGAAAAGTCGTTTGGAAGATACCACATCCTTATCTTAGGTTTGAGACTATTTCCCATACATCATTCTTTATAATGGATCGGTATTCTTACGTCATGGCATTTGCCCATTCTTTCTTATAAATAGCTTCTTCAAAGAAAGTAGGCTCCTTCCTGAAGTCACACATCAAAGCCATATAAGCTGGAGAATGACTTGGGTTACTTCGCCTCTCATGGTTCCTTTAGGGGCACCATACTTCTCTCCATCTTGAATAAGTTCCTTGCCCAGGCTGGCTTTCTCATGTGGGAGATGGGTCTGGGAGGTTCTTGAGATTATATCTTATCATGATCTTCTAGAATATCCTCATTAGGGGAAGTTACAAATTACCTCACTGGTTCAACAGCAACTGCAGAACCCGCAGGGTTCTTCTTCATATACTTCTTCAATTTGTCTTCTTGATTTCTTGAGTGTTGCATCTTAAGTCAAAGGTTACATCCTGTTGATCTCAATATGATGAGAGTGACCTTCTATATAAACTCCGAAAGCCTTGGAGAACTCACGATTATCCAACAAATATTCCTTCTTTCTTGAAGGGTCCGGCTTATTTCTCCTTTCCTTCGGAATGTGTACAAATCTTGGGCGATAAATATTTGTTGATTTTTCATAAAGCTAGGTTAAGCATGAAGTTCATTCAATTTAGCATTTCAACAACCATAAACAATAATGTTGCGACAACCAAGATCACAAAAGAAACACCATGCAAAGAACACAAGAAGTATCTTGAGAAACCCTTCCTAAACAAGGGAAGAAAACCCAACCAAATCCTTGCTATATTCTTCAGAGAGAAAGACCTTCCTTCACCCAAGAAATACCTAGCACACAAGAGGTGCTCAAACCTTAGAACTCTAGCACCCAAGAGAGGTGTGCCCCTTTGCCAAATAAGGGTGTACTGAAATTTCCAAACTCACAAGAAGAGATATGATGATTCAACAATGGGAATCATCACTTACTTGTATTGAACTTGTCAAAATCAACAAAAGTATATTATGTAGTTGACCTCCAATCAAGTCACTTTATTATTATTATTATTATTAACCATAATGAGTATATCTTTTACATTTATTATTAATCACATTAAGATTGGGGCCGACTGTACCCTTTACAAAAGAATTAGGGTTATGAAGTGATTACGACTCTTGAACAACATATAACAAGGATCGATACACCACTAGTGCTCATCCACTAGGGGGCACATCTATAGGGATGTCATATCTCTGGCTCATTGCATTTCACAGAAGAACCAGGTCTTCACTTGTTCACTTGTGCTCGTCCATAGACATGTCTTTCTCTACATATTTTCTTTCCCACTGCCTCACACAGTTGCCTCACACAAGAGAATCATCTAGATTTTCTCATCAACTCAGCTGCTCAGAGGAGGCTAACACATCAACTTTATTTATGTTCACACACAACGATGCACTTGACACTTTGGGATTTCACACGATCACCTTGTTAGCACGATACGGTGCGTCCAACTCATCAGATCACCTTTTCCCATTGGATAATCATCTGAGGTTCTTCTCAACTCGAGATGGAGGTCATCTCTACATCCCTAGATCTGTATCGGGAAGGAACCATGTACCCTTCTTGGGGGCTTTCTCGCAGGTTTGTAAACTAAGAAGACTTCACATAGCAACAATGATCCACACCTCACAAGTTTGTAAAATTTGGAGAATGTCTCACATAGCTATTAGTCAACAATATTTTTGAGATGAAGCACTTCGGCTTCTTTCACGGAGGAACATCTCTTGAGGGCTCTTGAACAAGTGCACTATGGGACAATCGTTTTGTACATATAATGTTGTTTTGTTGCTTTAGCCCTTAAGTGCATTGGAAGATCTTGATCATGGATCGTAGTCTTCACTACTTCCATTATAGTTTTGTTCTTTCTTTCTGCTACACCATTTTGTTGAGGATTGTAGGGAGTGGTGAGATCCTCTTGATCCAGGCACTTTTGCAAAAGTTTGCAAACTCTTTTGAGTGTATTCTCCTCCATTATTTGGCTTGGAAGTATCTCGATCTTTCTTTTAGAGAGATTCTCTATCAAGACTTTAAATTCCAAGATTCGAACACTTCATCTTTTGATTTCAAAAGTAAACCGAGGTTTTACGAGAATAGTCATCAAGAAAAGACACATAGTATACATACCGATGGAGGATGATGGCATTGGAGCACACACGTATGAATGAATGAGCTCCCTCCTACTTCTTTGTCTCTTTTGAAAGGGGTTCTTGATGTTCTTTCCTTGTGCACATCAATTGCACTCCTTCATGGAGGCAACTATGTAGATTACATTGAACTGTGGCTGCTTGCTTGCATATGGTAATGCCTTGTAATTGATGTGAACTAATATTATATTCCAAAGTTCACATGGATTCCAATGGCATGGGTCAAGAAATTTCTAAGAGTGACCCTTTAGCTTATATAAGCCACCTTCTTCTTTTTCCAATAACAATTGCTCCTTCCATGGTTTTCCTTTGGGCCACATAAGAACTTCTCCATCTATGAAGGCAACTCGAAAGCCTTTCTTCACTAAAGCTAAAATAGAAAGTAAGTTCTTTGTCAAATTTGGTACATATAGTACATCCTTCATCTTCATTGGGTCCACTGAATCAAGTTTGTAATTTGATTCTCCTACTCCTTTGATAGGGGTATTGATAATCATCTCCAAAGGTGTAGCTTTCTGGGGAAACTTATTTTACGTAGGGCAAGAGAATGGAGCCTATCATGCTTAGAGCACCACTATCTATGAGCCAAGTGTCCTCACCGGGTGACATTGATCCTAAGAGGGAAAAGATTAAGACACAGTCTTCAATCCCCGTTTCTTTATCATCTTTGTAGGTGGCTCTTCATCTTCAATTAGCCATGGGCATGGTGTCTTCTTTTTCTCTTCTTGTATTCTTCTAGTCTAGCTAGACAATTTTTAGCAATATGTCCCATCTTGTCTAATGGAAGTAACATTAATTTGGGATAAATCTTTTTCTTCTTTGACCTTTAAAATTTCTAGAATCTCCTTGGAGTGTGAGATTCTTTATGCATCGAATTTATTTTGGGGGGTGGGGCTTTCCTTATGAGTTTCATTAAGGTAAGACTTGTTTCTGCTTCCTCAGCACGGTATGAGTAGCTAGGCTTGATCTTCATCTCTTGATAGTAATGCTTCTTAGTTGCTTCTCTTGCTTCTTTTGAATTTTATTCTTCCCAAAGGCTGTCAAGTGTAGTTTCTCCTTTGGCACAAATAGTTTGGATGAATGCATCTCAAGGTCTTGTGAAGCCATTATGGGTTGTCATTATAAGTTAGTCTTCATCTATAGTATCATCAATTTCTTCTAGTTGTTGCTGAATTTTGATATTACGGAGAAGTATTCCTAAATTATTTCTCCTTTGCACCTTTCTAATTTTGATTTGAGTTCTTAGATTCATCTTAGATTGATGTTCTTTCCTTCCTTATAATCTGGTTGGGGCATCAAACATTTCTTTAGGATGTAGAGCCATGAGGGAATCAATGCATCTATCAGAAATCAGCCATGGTTCTCTACCCTTGTGTCATTTGGTGTTTTCTTTAGGCTGCGGCATCTGCGAGGTTACAGGTATCTTCTTTAATAACACTAGGTCATTCTCTTCAAGGGTAAGGTGCAATCCTATACTTTAGGGCACAAAGTTATCACACCTTCTAGCTTGTCCAAAGCTTGGAGTGCCTGAAACATCTTTACACGGAGCTAGAGGAAAATGGCCAAAAGTGAAAATGCTCAAAATTTAATTTTGAACTTACCGAGAGGTGCGCTTGGGTAGAATTGAGTAACTGGTGCAATGGAATTCGAGAGAATATCCAAATTTTTCCCCTTCAAAACTTGACCAACGGATTTCTAAAATTTGAGGTACTTCTAGTTTTACGGTACTTGATTTTTCTCATACACAGCAGAAAACTAGGGTTTTCACTTAGAGAATTCTATCAGCGAAAGGTCTTGTGAAAGTGCCCGATGAGTTCCCTAGGCTAGGATGCACTTTTCTAGATGATTTTTGGGTTGAAATTCCTCTTCAATAAAAGCCCTAATTTTCTTGTCGTACAAGATTGACGTTTTATTTATCCGGTGAAAGGTACTCTCTTCAGTTTAGCTCTAATACCACGTTAAGGTATAAGTTATTATTAGGACTTTTCAATTTACTAGATAACCATAGCATGAATGGGATCACTAAGAGAAACACAACCACAATATACACAACATTTATCTGCAGGGAAACCCTCATGGGGGAAAAGCCAGCCAAAGGAAACTTCCTTAACATAGATAACCAATACAATGTCAAGGACAATAAACCAAACACTAGAGAGTATCCTCTACTAATAAATGCCCTCTCTCTTTCTTCCTTCTTCAAATAGTAGCAGCTTCAACTTCCTTCAAACTTGGCACTAGATGAGTGAGCTAAGTGAGTGATCAAATGAGGCACTAGCTTTCTTTATTTATACAAGAATTTTGGAAGGTGTCTCTTCACTAGAGCAAGGCCGACTTAATGCTTTTTGAGTTGTTAGAAACCACTTTAAATTGTCACGGCGTGAGCTTCTCAATTTGCATAATATATTTAGGGGTTGACCAATCCCTTAAAGGGGGATTTGGTCAATTACAATACCGACATGATCAATCCACATAAGGGGATTGATCTTATGAATAACTGCAATAGTAAATAGAGACTCTTTGCGATTTACAATATTTCAACCTGCATAGTTTCCACTTTGCCCATAATTCACCCACAAAATTGAATTAATTGTCAATTGGCTGGCATTAAATTTAACTTTGACTTATATCTCCCAAAATTGAGGGGAGTGAAGTGGACATAAATTACATAGTATAAGGTACAAAGTATTTCCCTCTTGTGTTTAGAGTCTCTCACAAACACAGGGGGACCACTTTCAAAGGTACCCAAATCTCAGCACTCCCTCTTATTGAGGAAAGTGCCCTTCACCCCCAATCTCATCCCTGCTGTGGAGGGACATGTGGTTACCCTGCGGGAAATGCCCGGTGGCAGAGGTATGGTTTGTACCTGATCAATGAAAGTGGTCTCGACATAGATGCTGCTCAATCTCATTGATATATATGGAATTGCATCTCCACCTATCCAAGATAGCCTAGATCTTGGTATCAAACCAAAGATCTCAACCTTGGTCTTCCACCAAGTATTTCTACCGCTTGGCATCTCGACAACAGTCACTACTCTTGGTATCTCACCAAGGGTCACTCTCTGGCATCTCACCAGAGAGTCCCCTCTTAATTATCTCACCAAGAATGGGAATCTCAACTTGTCTCTGCAAAGAGTCCCCCATCACCATTGCCTGCGCCAAGAATACGGGATCTAGGCATCTCCACCAAGATCCTGCTTGGCCTCTCATAACTTCAGCTTTCACACAGAGGTGGAACCAAATCGAATATGCCGTCTCCATGGCCAAGAGTGGGCTTCAAGCCTCTGTTGTGCCCTACCGCTCCTCCTCATCGATCTTTGATGCTCTGAAGCCCCACCCTCTGTCCTGACCTTTCACGAAATTGAAGTTGTCTCGGGTGGACCAGTCACCCACGATGATGGTGTCCATGAAAAATTGAGTCTAAGCTCCTCTGAATCACTTCTATGAGTCAATAGTTCCCCTCAACTCTGTCTCCCCATCGAATGTTGGATGGTGTGGCTGTGACAAAGTAGCGAATGCACACTCTCATAAGCTGTGCATGAACTCAATCTCCTATGTTGTCACTGCATTGTCATTCTGTTGCTTCTTCTTCTTGGGACATTGTCACGCCTGTTGATCCATCTCTCTACAAGCAAAGCATCTCAGTGTGCTCATGTCTCTCTCCGGCCCGCCAGCGCTCTCTCTCTCCCTATGGTGGGGCCCCAAACTGAGACCATGACAACCTCCCTTGTCGGTCTTCTTCTTGCCCTTGTCAAGGAAACAGGTCTTCATCACTACTACCCAATGTCTATTGTTGTCCGGAAGCCTCTAATAGCCATAATTCTAGTCTCCTCACGAGGCAGTGTCCATGAAAATCACCTCTCCCATGTGGGCATGATCTTCTTGGCAACAATACCATGAACAAATGGACCCCATGGTTTTGTAAAGTTGTTTAAAGCCTATATCCTCACCATAGAGTTTGGGTCCACTACCTCTCCAACGGCTCCAAGCTTATCTCTGATATGGGTGTATCGGTAAGGGAAATAAGTAATCACGACTCATCACGGAGCAAGCGAATGCCCACAGTCGATCATGCAGGAATACATCTGGTTTTGGTTTGGACTCTGGTAAATCTTTCACAAGAATGCCCACATCTCAAATGCATAGAGCTTTCCCAATCAAGTGGGGAATGATGTGATCCCTCAGTGCATCACACATCGTCCCTCTGCCTTGTTGTTCCTATTCTTGAACTTTGCTAACAAGATGGGAGTAGTAACAGGAGGAATAGAACAACCCGCCTCAACTATATCCCATATTTGAGGGTCCTCTAAGACAAAGACGATCTTGTCCTTCCAAGACAACTAGTTGCTAGCTCCGACTAGCCTATCCTCCACTCGCATCTGAGATGCTGACATTTCTGCCAAACTGCACTGCCCAATTGGTGCTCACTTTGTCAAGGAAAACATTGTCTCACTCTTTTCAACACAAGTGTGAAAAGAGATAGCGAACACCGACCTCACTCCTAGCAATATAGGTGTGAAAGAGGTCATGAAAAATCAGCCTCCCTCCTACATGGGTGTGAAAAGAGACCAACCAAATGTCCACCAACTACTCTACAGCTCTCCACAGAAATTCTGCCAACAAGCTGCCACTAAACTCTGTCAATGTTTGTCCACAAAATCTGCCCAAAGATGTCTAAAACAGGTCCACCAAGATAATGTCAAAACTTCGATAAAAATCGGCCACCAAGCTCCGATACCATGAATATTTTCCAGGTCCTAACAAGCTATCCACTAGGTCTCTCTTTGACCTCAAGTTGGCTCCTGGTTTTAGTATCAAACTTCTTTGTTGTTTCGTTATGGTTACATAGGCCATTAGGGTGCTCTAGCATGTAGTTTTATTAGGAAGATGTTAGCACATGCATACCATAAGCTATGTAACATACATAGAGATCTTCTAGAGCTAGAAATAATGTTGTTCTAAACTCACAACATACATGAAAATGAACACAATAGTTTTTGGTCAACATGACCACGGATAAATCTAGTGATGATTCTGATGGTATTGAGACATCAGGAGCGGTGAGAGTGAGTCAACCTATAGAGAGAGACCATGAGTTGGAATGTGCCATGAGATGGGTGTGCCATGAGTAAGGTGTGCCCATGAGATGGGTGTGTCGTTGTGTGCCCACAGTGTGGGGAGGATTCCCATGAGATGGGTGTGTGGATTTTGGAGTGAAATGATGTGTACTGTGAGGGGGGAAGGATCCCATGTGTTGGGTGTATTGTTCTCCTCTGTGTGAGAGTTGAGCCGATGTGGTACTCAGGATGTTCTCCTCTAAGGCCGGAGTGAGATAGAGATGCTGTTGAGTAGGATGTCCCTTGTGGGTGAAACACAGTGGGCCCGTGACCAGTGGCTAAGCACTGAGTGAGTGTGTGTCAGATGATTTCTTGTGAGGCACAATGAGATAGAAGTCTGGTGAGTTGGATGTCCACAGCTAGAGCGAGGGTGGGCCGTGCACCCTAGTGGTTGAGCACTAGTGGGTGTGTGAGATCCCATTCTTTATATTGTCTAAGAGTTAGATTTGCGTAACCTAATTGTGATGTAAAGGAATGCAGTGCATTCTCGCAAAGTGAAGATAATTAATATGGTAATTATTAGTTATATTACGAGTTATTGAGGGTGACCCTATTGTGCCAATATACCATCCATTTGATGTGTCAGGTCTTGTATAAATAGGGTGATTTCCCCATTGAGGAAACACAACAAACATGTGATTTTTGAAATTTCATCAAGTACACTTTTTGGTAAAAGTTGTGCACCTCTCTTTGGTGCTAGCCTTCTTGGTTTTGGATAGCACCCTTTTGTGTGCTTCAGAACTATGGATTGTTGGGTTTCTTCCCTTGTTGAGAAGGGTTTCCGGATATTTCTTGTGTTCTTATTGCATGGTATTTCTTCTTGTGATCTTGGTTGTTACAACAATTTTCAATAGGTGTTGTTGCATTGTCTATGGTTCAAGTAAATGCAAAAAATGAAATAAACCTCATTAACAGAGCCTAGCATAGTGAAAATTCAACAACCACCCCATGGGAAAACCAGTTTAGGATAGATGTATATATATATGGAGTGCTTCAAGATTTAAGAACAACAAGAAGAAAATATAAAGGGAACATGATACTTCTAGCAAAGCTCCTCTCAAGCTTTGCAATGGGTTCCTCGGGATATGCACCCCTAGAAGAGTGCACCCCCTTTCTCTCTTGTTTGCTTGAAGATGCTCTACACCATTGCTCTTTGTCTTTGTTGTTTGTTGAACCCTTGCACTAAAACTTCCAAGACAGTTCCCTCAACAACCCTGACGAGCAAAGAACTCTCCACAAGGTGTACCTACTAGCTTGTGCACTTGCTCTAAGTGTGTGCCCTCCCACTAGAGAATACACTCAATACACATATGATGAATCTCTAACCGACCATTACCCTCCATGAACAATGCTTTAAACACAACTCCAAACTGAATCCTCACTTCTCTGCTCTTTACCAAATTCTCAAGGGTGATCAAGTGACCAAATTTAGCTTTTCCCTTTGCCCTTGGCCCTCCTTGGAAGCATGGAAACCTAAGGTATGGGTGAGATGAGATGATCTTATCCCTAATCAATGGTTGAAATTTGAGATCATCTCAAAAGAATCTCGACTCAAAACCCACTTTACTTAAGCTTCCACGGTTTACTTATGTCTCTCAATTCACCCACAAAGTGAATTAATTGTCAATTAGGTTAAAATGACCAAATTTCACTTTTGAATTAAATCTCCCAAGTCAAATTCCGGTGGGGGTGGACATAAAGTGCATGTGAGGGTACAAAAGTATTTCCCACTCTTGTGTTTTAGGGCTCCATGAGAGCACAAGGGGACCACCTTTCAAGGTACCCAAATCTCAACACATTATAGGAGCATGGGGAGAGGTGGCAACCATCTCCTTCACACTTGGATCCCCTCTCCATCCATTTGGTGCACCCTCCTCATCCACTTGGCGTGCCCTCACCCTCTTGGCTCTCTTGCCCTTTGCTATTTAAATGAAGCACTCTCCCATTTGAAAGCTAGTTAGAGCTGGGCTAAGTGTCCATTATTGCTACTAGTGTATCATTCTCTTTTGATTTGGAGTAAAGAAAGGCTTTGGAGGCTACATTAGTGTCTACTTTCATGCGTGGAGCTTCTATGTCCAATGCTTAATTGTGAGGTATAATTTGCTTATGTGTATTTCTTGCCTTTATTAGTTATTGCATGCCTTGTAAGAGAAATTATCTCCTAATTGGGTAAGATAGCCGCTTGTTTGTTTAGTGATCTTAATGTTTGTTTACAAGTGATAGCTTAAGTTTGCATGTTCATTTTTGGGTTAATGCTCATACTTATTTCAAAGTTTCTTTGTAAGTAGCATCATATGTTTAACAGCTTTTGGCAAGGAATCTCTAAGTATTTTTTGCAGATCTCACACTTGAAGAGGAGGATAGGCATCAGTTTCACTTACCTCACCCTTCAAGATTTCAAGGAGAAATAGCCCCTCTTGTAGATCCATAAACAAGAGACTCCATTTTGCCATTTTCCAAGGGGGTTTCAAAGCACTTTTTCTTCTCCTTCTCCATTTCTACATTATTAAATTGTGTTACTTTCAATTCATGCAAAGAAAAGTTTTCTAATTTTAAGATAAATCTTAAGGTTTGTCTTTTCTTTTGGATGATAAGAGCAAGTAGATTAGAGAAAAAAGTTTTATTTATAAATCTAGCTTGCAATAAATCTTAGTTTCAATTTTAAAGGAAAAAACTTAAAGGCTAAAGATAGTTTCATTTATAAAGAGTTTAAAGGTAATATCTAGGCATCTTTGTGATATTACTTACTATTTTGGGACAACAAGTAATATCAGAAAGAAAAGGCATTTTCTTTAGCTTTTGTATTTCATTTTTTTAGTCTAAGTTTTGCCATTTTCATAAAATTTGTACTGCATGTCTGCTGCACTGCAGGGGTCATTTCGATAAATTTTTGGTCATCTTGCCCCATTCAACACTGTTTTTGCAGGTTTAATGAAAGGACAAAGGGAATTGCTGCCCAGTTTTTGGAAGTTTTGAAGCCTCAAGGACCGCTTGACTTGTATAAAGCTTTGAAAAGATTGTAATTCATTTTTTGATCCATTCATATAAGGATCCCAAGTCTCTAAAGATACCATTGTAACCGATATAATAAAATCAATGAGCCAAAGGAGGCCTCACTTTTCATTTCCCCCGGAAGGTTGGTGTTGTGTTTTGGACTACTTGTCTTTCTAGCTTGCTTTCAGTTTTCCTTTGGATATAAGTTTAAAACAATCTCACATCAACAATAATGTTAAAATAAATCACAATCTAGTTTAGTTTTGCTTTTGCAGAGTAGAACACTAATTACTGGTTTGGACATATGCAATTTCAAAGTTAATAAAAGCCGTCTCTCGGCTCAAGCAGAGGCTAATGATGAAGACTATTAAACACTTCCTTTGACAATTTTATTTCATGTTTAAAATAAACAACTCCTGACTCTCGGTGTTCAGGCCCTTCGGGTTGCGGGCCCTGCCGTCTTCTAGGAGTAAGTTTCGCCTACGTTAGACTGGTCCGGTGTGGATAGATTACTCGTTCTTCAGAAATATTGTTTTAGTGGAAGCGTAAGAGAGTTTATTATACGATATCACGGCGGGAACTTTTATCTGGTTTCTACATGGAGTTCCCGTTCCTACTGGGCTTTGTGTGCAAAATCGAGGAGGGATATTCTCCTTGTTGGATATTCGACAAGATCAATCTTCACTTTAGGGATGTTCTCTGAAGGACCAAATCTAGATTAGTTCGGCTTATTTTCCGTGCAAATAAAATTTACCTCATTAACCTACTATCAATGATCTAATAAAATTACATGATCTACAATTTACCACGATACTTTTAAGGCACCGGTCTCAATATTACATTTACACAAAGTCATTTGCTTCAAGCACTTTACTTTCAATCATTTATTTTGAAGCACTTGTTAATTTACTTGCATCTAATATCTCAAGTATCCTTTTTATGAGGAAGTATTTTTATGTATATTGTGGTGGTTAATTGATCTATATTCTTAAAATTAGATTTAATTCATATATTGGTTAATGCAATAAATTCCTAGAATACTAGTTGCTTAGAATCAATTTAAGCCTTAGATTATTTTCTTAGGGACTATGGCCCAGCTAGGAGTTGGCCTAGATGGAGGAGTTGAGGATTAGGTGACAACACCTTAACTCTAAACTAGTCCAATTGTTGTTTTAAATAAAAGGTTTGCTTGTCATTGAAAGATTGCATTTGCATTGGTTGCTTGTTATTGGGTTCAGGTGGCTAATCCAACAAATCAATTAGCTCCTAGAACTAATAAATTCTTCAAATAGTTTAATAGGGTCTACTTATGGCTCCCTAGGGTGAACCACCACCACGAAGGAGTCCCGGTGTGAGGGTGGCAGTGGAGTGCAGGTTCAGTTTGTGCATCCTGAGGGCCTTTCAAGTAGTTGGAGAGTTACGCCGCGTTTGTAGGTGTGTATTGGGATGACAACAACTTTTGAAATCGTTGTTGGGGACAAGTCCCTTATCCTTGGTTAATTGACAAATTTAATTAATTCTTTAAAGTGTAATAAACTTTTTCCTTAATTTTTCACAACTTAAGATTTGTTGTTGGAGCATTGCTTAATCTCAAATTAAATGACTTCATTTGATAATTCTTTGAGGTATCCTACCAGGAGCAACCCGCAAGGGTTGATTGATTCCCTTCCTGAACACGAAAGGGTGTACATGAGGAGAATAAACAGGCTAGCTCCTCATAGGCTCTTTGAAAGTCTTGGAGAAGAATCAATCTATGATATACACCTCTTGTTTGTACCTAATAATCCTACATCAACCATCGGTGACCTAATGAGGCCATGTAATTTTACCAATATTCAAGATTATCCTCATCCTGTTCCTCACAAAGCTATTGAGAAATCCCCTGCTTTTCGAGGAAACAATGTTGTTAGTGCCATAACTCACATCACGAACTTCAACATGTGTGTGACAAATTAGTATGTGGTCACAATTATAGAAGATGTCAAGATGAATTCATTTTGTGTTTTCTCTAGAAGGGGATGCAGCTTAGTGGTTTTCGGAACAGGATCCTAACATATTTAGCACTTTAGCAGAAATCACAAAGCCTTCAATGAAAGATGGGATGAAGGCGTCGTCCTTATTGGCTCTAGTCAGGAAAGAATGAAAATGAAACAATGGAAGAATTCAATGAGAGATTTGTAACTTGGTTAAAAGCCTCCCTCAAACTATTAAGGCTCTTGATGCCTCAATCTTAATTCATTATATGGAAGCCTTTTAGAGAGAATTCAGGATATCAGTTGAGGGAAAAAGAGCCAACAACTCTAAAGGATGCACAAAATTATGCCATCAAAATAGATAAGAATATGCAAGATGTTAGGAAGTCAAATATTCTTGGTTTCTCAAGGGGAACTTCTTCCAAATCTAATGAGGAGAAGAAGAAGAAAGTTGAAAATCAAGAATCTTCTAATGATGACATTAAGGAACTCACTCAATTAATAAGCAAGTAAGGAGATTAACCATGCTAATCGGATGTGACCATATAAAAATAGGTTGATAGCCATGGAGGGCTCAAGCTAATAGACCCCATCATAAACCAAATGATAAGTGGCCAAAGAGACCTCCACTTCAAGAGAAAAGACCACCAAATCCTTTTGAATTACTAACTTGGTTGATCACCAAATTATCCCATATTGTAGATTGCTTAATGTGATTTCATGAAGAATCAATTTTAATTTTCTTAAACAATTTTAATGAGAAGAACCCTCAGCACTTGAAGAAAAATTTGGCAAGTTGATATGTGTGGTCAAGAATATAATGTGGGCATGGATGAATGGATGGAAATAGGGGCATAGTAGGAGAATTAATTGCCATTAATGAAGTTGTGGACAAAACTGAAAATTTTGGAGGGAGGTAAATTGCATGAATGAAGTTGTGGACAAAGTGACAGAAAATTTTGGTCCTAAGCCTACTCCCAAGCAAGTATCAGAAATGGCTAGATAT
>SNQJ01S0236435.1:0-13823 GCA_010110895.2 Picea sitchensis
TACATAAATCTGGATCACATGGAGGAAGATATTTCACTTCGGAGACTTAGCACTCTGGGATATTTCCAAGCACAACATTTACAAAATCTCGAAGCTCGAAGTCTTGAAGAAAAACTTGACCATCCATCAACAAGGACACATGGTGACAGATCTCTCTCTTTGGATATATGACACTTCAGAGGATTGCGTGAGAAATGACATGGAAACTCTCGAAGCCTGAACTCCAGAAGTGAATCTAGATTGTCCAGACCCAGAGACCACGTAGAAGCAGATCACTCACTTCAAAAATGCAGCACTAAGGAGGATGGTAAGAACTATGCATTGAAAAGGCCCAAAGCCTGAACTCCCGAAGTGATAATGGACCGTTGATCTCAAATCTAAAAGAACCATTAATCCTTGCAATAGGCAAATATCACTCGGGTCACAGATTAAAATCAGATCAATGGCCACGCTTCATTGTGGGGACGTAAACTACTCGAACGTTAATTTTTTGAAGCGGTCCCTCAATTGGAACCATGGTATTGTTGGAAGGGTACGTGGAATCTTCTAGGGGATTGCGGGCCCAAAAGCAATGTGGACCCAAACCACCTTCGACAACTTCCAAAATCACATGCTTATGTGACATCAGGTCGTCGTGTCACCTCCACTCATTCCACTCACTACTCTCACTCCTCTCACCACCCGACACTTGTCCTACACTCACCTCCACGTAATAAAAATCCGCTCATATCACCTATCACCTCCACACATCATGTTTTCCTATTGGATGCTCACCTCCACTTCTTTCGATTCATGACCAGGTCATCACAGTGAAAGCGGGAAGAAGGGCCAATTACAGTCGAGATGAAGTGTGCTTAACTTCTGAAATATCAGACACAGACCGAGAGTTAAGTCTCAGTCACAGGTTGACATAGATTGGTTCCAGAACACTTCATCAGACTCTGCTCATGTAGCCAGTTTTCTTTAGTGGCCTCCAACAACTCGTAGGCATGCCATTACTCAACACAGAGCTTTATTCTGTCACTCAGAGGCCTATTTTCTTCCAATTCAGTTCCTCCATCGCATGCATCAGTTCTGTCTCAGAGATAGTAGAAGTTTTTTATTGATTAATTCCATCATTTTCTTAGATTAGATGCAAGGGTGGTCTTTTGTGTGTGATAAGAACCACTCTTGTTGATTAAGTCCAGTGTCACAGTCAAGTTAATATTTTTTTTTACAAACATGCACCTAAAATTAGGTATCGGTCCCCTAAGGACGAGAACCTCTGCAAGTTTGTTAAACAGGGGGTCTTTGAATGTTTTGAGGGTCGAATGTTTTGGGAATGAATAGCACTACATCATACTATTTGGACCCATGAATATTTGTTTTTATTGCAACCTATGGGAGTAATTGTGTTTTTGATACGTGTTTAATGTCTTGAAATGATATTTTAAGTATTAAACTTCTTGTAGTGGATTATTCATTGAGTAGTATTTTGTTTCCCTTTGTTTTCTATTATTTCACTAGTTTGTCATTAGTGTGCCACCAGCCAAGGAGGACCTTGATCCATATCATTTTTCCATCCCAACCTTGATTTTGTCTCGATAGAATAACCTTCTAACCAACCAACAAAAATTAAAAGAAACAATCATTCTAAACTGATAAGTGGCCTATATTTTCCCTTTAGCAGTTAGGTGCAGAGCTTAGGACCAATAGTCACTATGGATCAGATCGAAAAGAGAGGAAGCCGTATGTGTCTTTCCTTTGTTGAATTTCTCTTGAGGATGTTTTCCAAGAACACATCCCTCACAAATTCCTTTGGAGAAGTGGATGTCGGGTAGACCATCAACCATTCCCTCCTTGCTAAGTTGTTGCATATATCTAAAATTTAAATTCCCAAACCTTTTGTGCCATATCCTACTTCTTTCATCAACATGGGTAAGTAGTAATGTAGAATTTGGTTCAATAAATTCTGAAAATGTGTAGAGTCTAGATTGATTATTTACCTCACTGGTAGCAACCCTGGAATTGGTTTACATGTCATAGATGTCCACTGCATCAAGTGTGAATATGACTCTCTTTTTTTTGTCGGAGTTAGTCATATGATACAGAGAGAATATTTACATAAAGTTTGGGAACGTGAAGCACATTCTTGAAGCTTTTGTTTGTGAGTTCAATTATGCCTTTGTCGGTGACCTTGAATGGAAAGTTGTCCCCCATTAGAATAGGAGGACCTTTACATGCATCCAATGAAGAATAGAATCCCTTTGTGGAAGCCATGTGGTGTGATGCTCCTAAATCTACGATCCAAGCATCGAGAGAGGAGTTGATGGCAATCAAATCATGGATATAATTGCCTTTATTGGGATTCTGATCTTCTTGCTTTGTCTTCTTGGAACCCTCGGGGATGAGATATCCAAGGATATTGTTTTGAAGTATTTAGATCATTAGAGCTATATGTTTCTGCATACATTCATATTATGTATGGAATACTTTATGGAAGTAAGTTCATTTCTCCCCTTTTATTCCCTTTCCACCTTTGGATCTAGAGGCATCGTTGAAGGGTTTTGAGTACCCTTCCTTATTCAGATTTCCATGTGCTTTCCTTTTTTATTTTTCTTTATATTTCTAATATTGATGGCCACCTCCACATTGCACAATAAGTGCATGCACCTTTGGGCCTTTTATTTTTCCCATTTTAATGAGCTTGTTCTTTTCTTGTGTCAGAGACTCGATAAATTCCTCAAGAAAGAGAATATTCAAGGTGGCTCTAGAGGTGAATCTAAATGAATGACATCTGGATACAAACATTGAGTATTCTGGACCAACTTTGGAGAGAATGGTGAGAACCATATATTTCTCCTCCTTAGATTTATCAACCCCACAAGCCTTGAGTTGCAATAAAAAATCCTTATATTTGGTAAAGAAATATTGGAGATTATCGAAGGTTTTTGGATCCAGTGTGAGAAATTTGACCTCAAGCATGTGTCCCCTCATCTCTTCCTATTTTTCAAAAATTCCTTCCATGGTAGTCCAAGATTCATTAGGGGTTTTACAGGAGGATATGTGAAAGAGGAGTTCAGGAGAAATGAGACTCCAAATTGTTCTGAATGTTTCATCCATTCGATTTAGATACTTGGATTTTTCTATGGCTGATGTTGGTTATACCTCTGGTTTCATGGTTAACCTGTACAATCCTCTACTTTGAATATGCATTATCATATTCTCCTTCCATGCAAATAAATTGTAAGGTGTAAGAATGCATTCTTTTGAAAATTCCATTTTTCCACTGTCTTCAATCTTCGGTACCTGCAAAAATAATTTGGTGTGTCTTTTCCCTAACAGTTCATTGAATCTGATACCATTTAAATGTATTGAACCTACACAGAAATTAGAATATATCTAATTGGTAATTGACATAAACGGTTGCAAAGAAAATAGAAGAAGGAGAAAAAGAATGAAGAATTCTCATTAACCAAATGAATAAATGATAATTTACACATGATATACTTTGTATAACTCAACCAATGCACACTGGAGGAGAATACATTGCACCATAGTGGTGGTCAAGAGTGATTTGGACACACACCAGCAGTTACAGGAGTAAACTTCCACCTAGTCTATCTCTCGGGCAATTATGGGAGTGAACTGCCACCTAGATGAGTTAACTAGTCTATCAGTCTTCAGTTAACTGATTGAAACAGAGTGAAGTGGGGAGGAGATCAGGGAATCATCAGTAATGTGCTATTTTGGTGATTATCCCAAGGACAATTCACATTAGTTGTTTATGATACCAATGTTGCATGGTGATAATATCAATGTGGCATCTAGACTCCACTCAACTGATCAATATGAAGTGCGAACTGAAGAGAATATTCTCCCTAGAGGAATATTCTTCCTAAAATATAGGAGACTGAATAATGACTAATAAACATAGGAAAAACATTAGGAAAAATATTATAACAACAATCAATATGGAAATCAACCCAGATATAAAAATGACCCTCCATCTGACCTTAACAACCCTAAAACTCAAAGACTAGATTACAAGCAAGAATTAATTTTTTACATAAAGTGAGAGTTTTCACAAACTTTAATCAACAATCCAGAGAACAAACCAACTCAGGAGGCTCAGTGAACACTGAAGAAACAACTTATATGAACCAATTATGATCAAGATACATAAAAATCCAAGACAATTACACAGATCTGCGACTGTGTAAAATACAACTCACGAACATCTATAGGTCATACAAGTGAATCTCACAAATATCCACAACCCACAGAACGACAAAGCGTAGATAAATCAATTAATCTTGAAAAATAATAGTCAACCCAGAAGGACGGCCTGCAAAAAAAATTGGAAACATTTCTGGATGGGAAAGCTCTGAAAATAAATCCCAAAAATAGGAAAAACTGCAAAAACCTAAGACAACTAAAGAAACCCTAAAATTGATACAAACTAGAAGAATTCTCAAGTATGGTCAACAATTTTGTTATTGGATTTTTCCCCAATGACTTTGGTTCATGGCACATTAGAGATTGACCAAGTAAAAGACATAACCCTAACCCACACACAAGACTTGTAATGAAATAACTACTTTATCAGAGAGGGAAGAAAGTATCACACCATGTATCCTTATGTTCGGTGTCATTCCCTGCTCTCAACCTTGGTACTTCTCTTGAATCCTACTTGAGTTAACCTACAAAATAAGATCAATAAAGTGAGACAACAAGGTAGTTATAGCATAAAATCATACAAGTAAATGATAGATAGATTAAAATATGAAGAGTAATTATACATACATAAGCAAATTGAATGAATACTACACATGTATGGGGAAAAGAGAACTCTTTATTATAAACATTAAAAGAAGCGGTTACAACTTGAATCTAACCACTAGCACTACCTCAAAGCCAACCACCCAGGTTCCTCCAAAAGGTCCTTCAAGAATCACTCAATGAGATTTCCCTTCCTTGGATGACCCAATAAGGAGAGGAACACACCTTATGGTCATATAATTAAAAGGAATTAATGTTGGAACAAGGGTTCCAGGTCAAGGGGATGCTACTTAGAGGATGAAGGGGAATAGGGAGACTTGCAATTTCTTCATCATAAATTTACACCTAGGTTGTGTCAATGTTTCATGGAAACCTGCACATGATATCTAGCTAAGTAAAGTACAAATAAATCTTATCAAGAAAGAAAGAGAGAGTCAATATGGAAGAATGAGAAAATATATTCACACTACTTCAATGAGTTGATAATTGATACATAGATGATGATCAATATGATAAATATGATACAATGAATGAGTGTAATACACTCATATATAGGACATAACATTCCATAATAGAAGAATTAATGCATGAATAATAGCATAATAGTGATGATATAAAATAGAAAGTCTAAAATAGAACTATCCATTTAACTCCTACTGAACTAGTGTGTCGAAAATAGTAATTTCTCCAACACCCAACCTAAACATCACTATGGAGTAACAATGTCTCTCGATTACTAGGACATATTAGGTACTCATGTACAATGAAACTAATGAACACTGAATAAAAATGAGGAAAGAGGAAAAACCATGTGGGAAAAAAAAACCCCCTCAAAAGAAAATGCATCAAAAGAAGAAAAGGTAGTTGCTAGGAAATCGTGTTTTTCACTCCAAGACGATATTGCAAAGCCTGAAACTTATGCTCACTGAAATTATTCATGAAGATGTTGAAATATTTATGGATCTGATGAAGTCCTTCGACAACCTGTCTAGCCTTGTACCTCTTGATCATGTGGACCCATCTGCACCTGAAAATATTCCTTTGTTGTGGAAGTGGAACCAGATGCCAAGTTTGATTCTTTAGGATTGGTTCATACTCCTTCTGCATGGATTATTTCCATAATGTATTTCCCACAGCCTCATTGTAGATCTTAGGATCATAATATTGAACCATATAGAAATGCATGGGCAACATAGGTTCAAAAGATGAAGGTACATGAGAAGGCTCCTCATGATGAGATTGAGTCCTCGAGTCTAATGGATTCCCTACAAGAACACATGCTTCCTGAAGTGTGAACTATTCCCTCTTGGGAATATGTTGAAGCTTCGATGTTGGTTTCTTATCTGGATATACTACCTTCTTATTTCCATGTATAGAATCTAAGTGTATGGAATCATCTCTGATTTCTATAATTGATGGAAGCACACGAGTATATGCATGTTTCACTAGAGGTTCATGCAAAGTAATATCCTTATGTTTAAGTAGAAAACAAGATTCATCATCAGAAAACCTAGTGAATTTATACAACCTTGAATTGTGATCCACCTCACCAATTGAAATGATGGAATTGTCATGCATGTCAATTACTGAAATTGAATCTGATGTAAATTCAACCTTTTTACCTTTCTGAGTGATATGATAAATTGAGAGAAGAATCATAAAAAGATTTGGAACATGTAAACCATTCTCAAAATTTCCATTATGGAGTTCCAATCTCCCCTCTCCTACTACTGCTACTAGAGTATCATCTTGATCCAGGTGGATATTGGTGGCCACCCACCTATTCCAACTAGCTTCTCTTGACAGTTTTTAGTTCAACACGTTCTTTTGTGATTCTTTGTAATTGTGGGTTCTACACTTCCAGGGTTTTCTAAAGGCCTACGCATCTTCCAAGAAGAGATTGGTGGCCTCCCACCTATTCTAGCTGGCTTATTTTGTATTTTTTCATGTCAACACATCTTTTTGTACTTCCAGGTATGTTTTGGGGCCCTAAATAGTGTTTTTTTGACTTGCCACAGTCAAATTGTAGACGGAGTTAGAGTTTGATGATGTGATTTTTAGTTCTCAAAAATACCTTTCCAACGTTCTATCACATGCCTAAAACAGAGGTTGTATGCAAAAGTTACGACCCCGGGAAGTTGAGGTACCAACTTACCCATAGGGGCCCACATGACTTTTGGTGTTTCACCTCATAGGGTTATATTTTTGGATGTCTAGGGTTTTGGAATTCCTGAGTAATATCAAAAATGTCTCTAGAGCCTCATTGTAATCATTCTACTCAGATGGATGCTCGTAGCAGCCACATCTCTTCTCAGAGATAACTACCACCATTCGAGCAAGTTGTTTCCGTTTTGTAGTTTTATAGTTTTATCATATTTCATTTATTTAATAGAAGATAGTGTTCATTGTATATCTATGTTGTTATCCATATCTCTATGTTTATTGTATTCAGTATGTTAATTAGTTCATTCCACTCCTAAATCCAGATCACATCCCCCATGAGAATATGGGGTCTTGAGCATGGACTCAAAAAAGAGAAAACTTCATCTTTCACTGTCATATGATGGGATGCACCAGAATCTATAATCCATGAATCAAATGAGGAATTAATTTCAACAAGATCATGATGATTACCTTTCTTAGGAGCGAGATCCTCTTCATTCTGCTTCTTAACTCCCTCTGGAATGGATTTTCCAAGGTTGTTCTGATGAAGTTCATGTGCCATAAGATCGATTTGTTTCTTCATGGATGTGGATTCTTCATGATTCAGTTCATTGCAGTAAGTGCATTTCTTTCCCTTCTTCTTCTTCTTGGAATATGAAGATTCTTTGGAACCTAAAGAATCGTTAAAGGGTTTGGAATATCCCTCCTTCTCATTTTGTTTCTCCTTCCCATTTTGTTTGGATTATCCATTTCCATCATGCATGGTGATTTCATGTGCTTTGGGATCCTTTATTAGGACAATTTGAATGAGTTTTTCCTGCTCATGTGTGAGAGAATCAATGAATTGATCCATGGTATGCATATTCCAATTTGTTCCCATGAGATACCTTCCTGAATGGAGAGTGGAAACATAGACATCATGTTTTGGTCCTAGCTTGGCCAAGATTGTTAGAATAAGTTGGTCCACTTTTTTAGACTTATCAATACCACAAGTTGCTAAGCTCAATATCAAATATTTAAACTTAGTAAATAACTCATGTATATTATCAAAACTTTTAGGATCCAAGGCATTCAACTCTATCTCAAGCATATGACCTCTCATCTCACCCTACTTTCCAAGCAACCTTTCCAAGATGGTCCAAATCTTGTTTGGAGTCTTGCATGAGGCAACATGAAACCATAGATCAATCAAAATCAATTCAGAAGAAGTCATGTGGATTCATCCTTTCATTTCACCCATATCATATTCTAAATTGTTGATGTAGGTTTTGTTTATGTCCCCATTGTCAAGTTGTACAGTCCTTTCCATCTGAGTTGGAATTTTTCCTTGGGATTCCAATTGTTGGCCAATTTGCACAAAGTGAATGGGCATTGGCATTGTTTCCATTTATTTCAAACTTCTCATTATTGCATTTATGAGTAAGAGTTTGATTTGCTTGTTATTGGACTAGCAACTCAATTAACCCAATGAACAGGTGGTCAAAGGCTTAGTTGAAAATGCCAAGAAAAGTGCATTAATGAAGTTTTCCAGTTAAGAGGAGTTAGATTTTTGTGATAAGTGAGACAAAAGTTAACATTTACAACTACATCAACTAATGTGAAAACTTTCTGATCTTGGTAAGAGAGAGATAAACACAAACATAATTGAGTGTGCTCAAGAACTCTGATGGTTTTTTTTTCTTGAACCCTTTTTCGATTGGTTTCATTTTTTAAGTGAAAAACAAAATGTAGAGAGAAACTGGAGTTTTTCTTCCTTCTTGAGAGAATTTTTACAAAGGATTTTGGTTGGTCATGTTCTGATGGGGAAAGGACTTGCATGTGGTGAAAACTTTGCGATTGAAAAGGGGATATAGAAGGAAATATTTTTCAAATCAAAAGTGAACTCAAGAGGGTTGAATAAATTTGGAGATAGAAGGATCGCACTTCAACCATGAAAATAGAGAAGGGTCACACTCCAATTCGGCCAAAAGTTGAAGGGTCGCACCATTTTGGGAAATAACCAAAAGGGTCACACCATTTGTTTTAGAAAACGTAGAAGGGTCGCACCAATCCACAGAAGCGTCATGCCACCACTCAGAAGGGTCACACCAATACACAGAAGCATCACACCACCACTTAGAAGGGTCATGCAAACACTCAGAAGGGTCACTCTTCCTCTCAGAAGGGTTGCTTAGCCTCTCAGAAGAGTCGTTATGCCTCTCATAAGGGTCGCATCTGAGAAGGGTCACATCTGAATGTGTCGAAGAGAAATGGGAGGAGAAATAGTGGAGTATAGACGAAAAGAAGATAGCAAATGGAGCCAAGCATGAACAGATAGAAGAAGAGAAGAACTTATGAACATAAAATAAATGGTTGAAGCCAGTACTAAAGGGAGGAAGGGAGGATCTAGGGAGACTAACAGTCTCATTGCAAGTTGAATCTTGCATTCACGAAATATAAGTTGTCTTTTAGTAGGTGTTGAAGATAAAGAGGTAGCAACCTCATTTGAGTAGTTGCTCAGATGAAATTTGATGTAACTGAAGTAGCTTGCTTGCTTTACATACATAAGAAGAAGAAGAGGTTTTTCCCTTTATGGGTTTCCTCATAAAAAAATTTGTGTCTCTGTCAATTTCATTTGATTGATGGTTACTAATTCCTTTTTAAGATGCAATAAATAAGTAATCTGCATTAGAGAGACAAAAGAAAAACATTGTGTATACAACTGATTCACCCCCCCTCTCAGTTGCTCCACTTATCCAACAATTGGTATCAGAGAAAGGTTACTTCAGAACTCAGTTTAATCACTGGAAGTTTGGTCTTTTATGATGGATAAGAAATCTGAATTTACAAAACATGGATTGCCTCTATTTGATGGACATAACTATGCCTTTTGGAGTATCAGGATGAAATTTTTTTGCAAGCTCAAGGAGTAAATGTTTGGCAAGTTGTGTTGAATGAATATAGTGTTCTAGCAACCATTCCAGCAAATGTTGCAGGTAAGAAACTTTATGAAATCAATTTCAAAGCTATGTATGCAATACTTGGAGGTCTAGCAGGGTCATAATTTATTAAGGTTATGCATTGTGTGTCAGCAAAAGAATTATGGGACAAGCTGAAAAATGTTTATGAAGGAGATATTAAGGTGAAGAATGCTAAGTTATAGTCATATAGGAATCAATTTGAAAGTTTAAAAATGGAAGAATCTGAAGATATAGAAACTTATTTCCTTCGTATTGATGAAGTAGTTAATACCATGAGAGGTCTAGGAGAAGAAGTTAAAAATGATAACATTGTGCAAAAGGTACTTAGATATATACCTGTAAGATTTGATACAAAAATATCTACTTTAGAAGAAAGAACTGATATTGCTACTTTAGAAATGAATGAACTACATGGGATACTAATAGCATATGAGATTAGGACCTCTGGTGAGAATTCTGCCAGGAAAGAAGCAACTTTCAAGGCAACAAAGAAGGAAAAGAAAATTTTTGAAGCAAAAGCCAACAATTATGAGGATTCAGAAGAGGATATGGAAGAAGCTAATCTTGTCAAAAATCTGAAAAAAGGTACCGGCAAATACAAAGGTAAGCTTCCTCTTAAATGTTTTGGCTGTGGTAGAATAGGACATTTTGCTTCCAAGTGTCCTTTCAATAAGCATTCTGACGGTGAAGAAGAAATCAATAGAAAGAGCAAAGAATACAAGAACAAGTATAAGAAGTATTTTCAAATAAACTCATATAAAATGAAAAGTCTATTTATTAAAGATGTTAGTGATTCTTCAGAATCAGATGAAAGTGATTCTAGCTCAGATATAAGTCTTTTTATGGATATAGAAAACCATAATGATAAAGTTAATGAAGAATAAGAAGGTGAAGTTGATTTGGAAGCTGAGCTTGTAAGTGCTTTGACTGAACTTAGAAAGGTAAGAAGACAATGTAAACATTTCAAAGAAGAAATTAAGAATCTTGAAAATGAGATATAGAAATCTAACAAGTTGATAGAAAACACTGAAACTATGATAATTGATTTAAAGCTCAAAACAAAAGAAGCTAGAGAATTGAGGAAACACTAAACCATTTTCTTGTAGAAAAGGAAAAGGAAAATGATGGTCTGAAACTTGAAGTTGTTTCATTAAGAAAGAAGGTACAAGAAAATAACATGGATGATAACTCAAGGATTTTGAAACGGATTATTAGTAATCAAAGACCAACAAATGACAAAACTGGAATTGGTTATAGATATGAGGTTACTAATGCAAGTACTAGTACAAATTTTGAAAAAGCAGGTACAGGACATACAAATGTAAAAAACACTAGCAAGCAGATGGAATCGGTAAAGCAAGAAGGAAATCAGACTTCAACAGGACATAGAAGAAGTTATGATAGGTACTGGAACAGGTTTGATGGCTATTTTTTCTTTTGTAACAAGTATGGACATAAAGTTGTTTTTTGCAATGCCTTTTCAAGAAACATAATTGCACATAATAGTCATGACAAATCTATGTTTGATAATGGAAGGCGGCATGATAGAACCATTCAAAATAGTGTGAACAATTCATACAACTGATTTTATTTTTTAAGGTTTGAGGATGAATGTCATAGGTGTAATAATTTTGGACATGTGTCAAGAAACTGTCCAATTAACTTTCAGAAATCTGTTGAACCTAATTACAATAATCTGAAAGCTAGATGGTGGAAAAAGAAAGGTGACCATTTAGAATCTGAAAAAGGCACTCTATCTTTACAGGTTGATCATAAAGTAAAATGGTGTGTGGATAGTGGATGTTCAAAACATATGACAGGTAGAAAATAGAATTTGGTTACATTGGATGAAGGAAAAGAAGGTACAATTACTTTTGGTGATGAACAATCAGCTAGGATAATTGGAAGAGGTACTGTGTGTCTGAATAACAAAAATATTATGGCTGAAAATGTTTTGTTGGTTGAGGATATGGAACATATCTTATTGAGTGTAAGTTAAACTTTTGATAAAGGACATTATATGATTTTTTAATCTAAAAATTGTCAAATCAAAGATGTCAAAACAAATAGGTTAGTTGGAACAACTACAAGAACACCGAACAACATTTACATACTAGATGATAAAAAGGAAAATTGTTATCTTGGGAATGAAGATGAAAGTTGGTTGTGGCACAAAAGGCTTGGGCATATTAACTTTTAAAATTTGATTCAGTTAAACAAAAAGGAAGCTTTAAGAGATTTACCTATCATGAAGAATCTTACCAATTCTATTTCCAAACAGTGTCAACATGGCAAACAAACTAGAGTTAGGTTTAAGACCAAAGAACACTCTACAACAAAACCTTTGGAAATAGTACATGTTGATGTTTGTGGACCTATGAGGACAACAAGATTAAATGGTGAAAGATATTTTATGTTATTTTTGGATGACTTTACTCGGATGACTTGGATGTTTCTGTTGAAAAAGAAGTCTGAAACATTCAATTGTTTTCAAATTTTTAAAGAGTTGACTAAAAATGAAATTGACATGAAAATTAAATGCCTAATATCAAAAAATGGGGGAGAGTTTGTTTCTAAAGAATTCAATAAGTATTGTGATGATAATGGTATCAAAAGACATTTTTTTGTTACTAAAACAACTCAACAAAATGGTGTTGTTGAAAGGAAAAATAGGACGGTTATGGAGATGGCAAGAACAATGCTAAATAAATCTAAATTGAGTAACATACTTTGGCCTCAAGCTGTCCATACAATTGTTCATATTCTAAATAGAATATTGTTGAGAAATAACTATGACAAAACACCTTATCAGTTATGGAAAGGTAGACCGACAAGTGTAAAACACTTTAGAATCTTTGGTAGTAAGTGTTACATAAAGAAAGTTGATAAAAATATGGGAAAGTTGGATTCTAGAAATGATGAAGGTATCTTAGTTGGATATTCATGCTCAAGAAAAGCTTACAAGTGCTACAATTTCAGATTGAATAAATTTGTTGAAGCCATAGATGTTAAACTTGATTAATCTTCATTTTTAAAATCTAAAATTGAACAGAAAGATCATTAGACATATGAAATATATGACAAACTAAAAATGGAAGAAGAATCAAGTGATATAGAGGAAACTAAATCAGCTAACAATGAAAATTTGATTCCTACTTTGGCGCAAGGGTCAACTCCATCTAAGACTCCAAACAAAAGGGTACAAAGAAATCATCTTGAAGAGCAAATCATTGGTGATATAAATACAGGTGTTGAAACTAGAAGAAAAAGGAAAGAATCTCGTTCAAATCACGAGAAGGTATCATTACTCTCTGTTTGAACCCAAGAATGTTGAAGAAGCAATCAATGATGAATACTGGATTAAAGCAATGAAAGAAGAAATAAGTCAAATATAAAAGAATGAGACATGGGAATTGGTTCCTAAACTGTTAAATAAGAATGTTATTGGGGCTAAATGGTTCTTCAGAAATAATTTGGATGAAGAAGGTAAGGTGACTAGAAATAAAGCTAGACTGGTTTGTAAAGGGTATGCATAGATAGAAGGCATAGATTATGGAGAAACGTTTTCTCCTGTTGCAAGAATGGAATCCATTAGGCTGATTTTGGCTTATGTTAGCTCCAAGCACATTAAAATTTATCAAATGGATGTAAAATATGCATTTTTAAATGGTGAATTAGAGGAAGAAGTTTACATGGAACAACCAGATGGGTTTCAAGTGCAAGAAGCAAAAAATCATGTTTACAGGTTGAAAAAGGTTTTGTATGGGATAAAGCAAGATCCAAGAGCTTGGTATTCCAGGCTTGATAAATACTTAAGGCAGTAGGGATACAGAAAAGGAAACACTGAAATTAATCTTTATATTAAAGAAGAACATGATAGCTTGGTCATTGTTGAGATTTATGTAGTTGATATTATTTTTGGTAGTGATAATGATAAAC